>PVJX010003443.1:0-108715 GCA_004027295.1 Dolichotis patagonum | reverse complement strand
ACTTATGAGTATGGTCTCAAGTCGTGTCCATTTATTTATAAATATCTCAATGTGATCATTCTTTATAGCTGAGTAGTACTCCATTGTATAAAAATACCACAACTTTTTTATCCATTCCTCAGTTGATGGGCACTTAGGTTGTTTCCAAGATCTGGCTATTACAAATTGTGCTGCTATAAACATGGGTGCACATATATCATTGTGGTAGGATGTTTTCAGTTCTTCTGGGAATATGCCCAGAAGTGGAATGGGTCAAATGGGACTTACAAACCCAGCTTTTTGAGGAATCTCCAGACTGAACTCCACAGTGGTTGCACCAGTCTATACTCCCACCAACAGTGTAGAAGAGTTACTTTTTCCCCACAGCCTCTCCAACACTTGTTGTTGGTAGTGTTTTCTATCCTGGCCATTCTTTCTGGAGTGAGATGGAATCTCAGTGTGGTTCTAATTTGCATTTCTCTAATGACTGATGATGATGAACATTTCTTCATGTATTTATTTGCCATTTGTATTTCTTCATCTGAGAACTGTGTATTCATTTCAGATGCCCATTTTTGGATTGGGTCTTTGAATTTCGAGGGTCTGATTTTTTTAAATTCTTTATAAGTTCTAGACAGAAGTCCTTTGTCTGAGGAACTGTCCATGGAGATTTTTTCCCAATTTGTGGGTTTTCTTTTCACTCTGCTGGAAACCTCTTTTGACATGCAGAAACTCTTTAATAAGATGTGGTCCCAGTTATTGATTCTGGGAAGTATTTCCTGTGTAGTTTGGTACTTGTTCGTGAATTCTCTTCCTACCCCTATATCTTTGAGATTTTTACCTACTTTGTCTTCCAGCAGTTTTAGTGTTTCTGTTTTAAATATTGTATCTTTGATCCATCCAGATTTTAGTTTATGTGTATGGTGACAGGCATGAGTCTAATTTTAGTCTTCTGCATATGGATAGCCAATTTTTCTAGCACCATTTGTTAAAGAGACTGTCCTTCTTCCAACAAGCATGTTTGGCCCCTTTATCAAAGATAAGGCGGTTGAGTGTGTTTGTGGTTGTGGTTGTATCTTCCAATCTATTCCACTGATTCTCTGGTCTGTTTTTATTCCAGTACCATACTGACTTTATTACTGTAGCTTTGTAGTATAATTTCAAGTCAGGGATTGTGATGCCTCCTGGCTTGCCTTTGTTGCTTAGAATTGCCTTTGCTACTCTAGGTCTCTTCTGGTTCCAGATGAATTTTAGGAGTAATTCCTCTAGATCTATGAGGTATGTTAGTGGTATTTTGATTGGGATTGTGTTGAATCTGTATAGTAATTTTAGGACAGTGGCCATTTTTACAATGTTTGTTCTTCCTATCCATGAACAGGGGATGTCTTTCCATTTTCAGAGGTCCTCTTCGATTTCTTTTTTCAGGGTATTATAATTTTCACTGTATAGCTCTTTTACTTCTTTCATGAGATTAATTCCTAAGTATTTCATTTTTCGGGATGCTAGTGTAAAGTGTGTAGCTTCTCTTATTTTTCTCTCAGTACTTTTGTTGTTAGTGTATAGAAATGCTATTGATTTTTGAGTATTGACTTTGTATCCAGCTACGTTGCTGAATTTGTTAATTATATCTAGGAGTCTTTCAATAGAGTTTTGGGGGTCTTCTATGTAAAGTATCATGTCATCTGCAAATAATGATAATTTAACTTCCTCTTTTCCTATCTTTACTCCTTTTATTTCTCTTTCCTGTCTTATTGCTCTAGCTAGTATTTCCAGTACTATGTTGAATAGGAGTGGTGATAATGGACATCCTTGTCTTGTGTCTGATTTTAAGGTAGAGGCTTTCAGTTTTTGACCATTTAGTATGATGCTGGCTGTTGGTTTGTCATAGATGGCCTTTACCATATTGATATAAAGACCTCCTATTCCAATTCTCTGTAAGGTTCTTATCATGAATGAGTGTTGGAGTTTATCAAAAGCTTTTTCTGCATCTATAGAGATGATCATGTGGTTCTTGCTTTTGGCTCTATTGATATGGTGGATTACATTTATTGTTTTGCGTATGTTGAACCATCCCTGCATTCCTGGGATGAATCCCACTTGTTCATGGAGTATAATCTTCTTGATGATTTGCTGCATTCTGTTTGCCAATATTTTATTTAGAATTTTTCCATCTATGTTCGTTAGGGAGATTGGCCTATAGTTCTCTTTTTTAGTTGAGTCTTTCTCTGTTTTCGTATCAGAGTGATATTTGCTTTCAGGAGTGACTTAGGAAGAATTGCTTCCCTTTCAATTTCGTTAAAGAGTTTCAGGAGTGTTGGAATTAAGTCTTCTTTGTATTTCTTGTAGAATTCTCCAGTGAATACATCTGGGCCTGGACTCTTCTCTGTAAGCAAGGACTTAATTACATTTTCAATTTCTATTGTAGAAATTGGGTTATTCAGCAGTTTTACATCTTCTTGATCCAGCTTTGGTAGTTCATATGTATCTAGGAATCTCTCAATTTCTTCACTGTTATTGAACCTATGAGAGTAGAGGTTTTTGAAATAGGTGTTGATGATCTTCTGTATTTCCACTGAGTCTGTAGTAATTTCACCTTTTTCATTCCTTGTTGCACAAATTTGAGTTTTTTCTTTCCTTTTTTTAATAAGGTTGGCCAGGGGCTTATCAATTTTATGTATTCTTTCAAAGAACCAAGTCTTTGATTCATTGATCCTTTGTACTGTTTTCTTAGTCTCTATTGCATGAATTTCTGCTCTGGTCTTTATAATTTCCTCCCTTCTTTTGGCTTTGGGCTTGGCTTGCTCTTCTTTTTCTAGATGTTTGAGTTGTAGCATCAGGTTGTTTATTTGTGTTCGTTCTGTCTTCCTGATGTGGGAACTCAATGCAATAAATTTTCCTCTTAGGACTGCTTTCATTGCATCCCACAAAATCCAGTAAGTTGTGTATGTATTTTCATTTACTTGTAGATATTGTTTAATTTCTTCTTTGATTTCCTCTGTGACCTACTGATTGCTCAAGAGTATATTATTCAGTTTCCATGTGTTTGTAGGTTTTTTTGCAATTTCCTTTATTATTAATTTCTAGTTTCACAGCACTATGATTCGATAACATGCATGGGATAATTTCAATTCTTTTGCTTTTACTTAAATATGTGCTGTGGACTAGTATATGGTCTATTTTAGAGAATGTCCCATGTACTGCTGAGAAGAAGGTATATTCTTATGTTGTTGGATGGAACACTCTGTATACATCTATCAAGTCTATTTGCTCACAGGTGTGATTTAGTTCTGTTATGTCTTTGCTGATTTTCTGTCTAGTTGATTTGTCCCTTTGTGTCAATGGTGTGTTAAAGTCTCCTGATATATTTGTGTTATTGCTTATTTGATTTTTCATTTCTGTTAGTATTTGATTTATATAGCTTGCTGCTCTGGAATTTGGTGCATATATATTTAAGATTGTTATCCCTTCCTCTCGAAGTTTTCCCCTAACTAGTATGTAGTGACCTTCTTTATCTCTTTGGATCATTCTTGGTTTGAAATTCACATTGTCTGCAAACAGGATGGCTACTCCTGCTTTTTTTTGGTTTCCTCTTGCATGAAGTATTGTTTTCTATCCTTTGACTTTCATTCTATGAGTGTCCTTTTGGGTTAGATGGGTTTCTTGTAGACAGCATATGGTTGGATGTTGTTTCTTGATACATTCTGTGAGTCTGTTTCTTTTGATTGGTGAGTTTAAGCCATTTACATTAATGGTTGTACCTGTTATATATTGGTTTATTGTTGACATGTTATCTTTCTGCTGTTGTGTCTTTAGCTTTCCATTCTGTTTAATTGTCTGCCTTGCTTAGTGGTTTTATCCCATGTGTATCTAGAGTGTCTTTCAGTATTCTTTGTAGGGTTGGTTTGGTGTTCATGAAGTTCTTCAGCTGTTCTTTGTCATGGAAATATCTTATTTCTCCATCCATTTTAAAGGACAGTTTTGCAGGGTACGTCAGTCTGGGTTGGAAGTGGTTTTCCTTTAGGATCTGAAATACTTCACTCCATGCTTTTCTTGACTTCATTGTTTGTGTTGGGAAATCTGCTGTGATTCTGATAGGTTTTCCTTTATAGGTGATCTGTCTTTTCTCTCTAACAGTTTTTAGTATCCTGTTCTTATGGTGGATTTCTGGGATGGTGATTATTATGTGTCTGGGTGTAGTTTTATTTTGGTTATGGCTGTTTGCAGTTCTATATGCTTCACTTATCCAAATGTCAGTTTCTCTTCTCACGTTTGGGAAGTTTTCACCTATTACTTCTGTAAATATCCTCTTGATATGATTTGGGCTATCCCCTTCTTTTTCATTTATCCCTATTAATCTTATGTTATTTTTCTTTGCATCATCTTGCAGCTGTTGGATTGTTATTTCCTGATTCTTTGTTATTTTTAAAAGATCTTGTTTTTCCTGTTCACTGGCTGCAATATTATCTTTGAGGTCTGAAATTATATCTTCACTTTCATTGAGGTGGTTTTGGCAGCTTTCAATAGCATTTTTGATTTCTCTTTTATATCTCTTTGAATCTTCTTGATGCATTCTGTTTGTTTCTTGTAGTGGTCATTCAGGGATTCTATCTGTTTGCTTTATTCCTGTAATTTTTTAGCTGTGTCTTCACTAGATGCATTCACTATTTATTTAACTATTTTTATCAATTCTTCTTTTATCTGGGCAAGTATTTCTGATTTGAATTTCTCCATAGCTTTCCCTAGTTGCATCTTTGTTTTATTTGATATCATTTCAGACTTTTCATGTGTATGGCTTCTTTTTTGTTCTATGTACTTGGCTTCTAAGCTTTCTTGGGGTTGGCTGGAGCTTTGAGCCTGCCTTTTGGTCTTTCCTTTTGTCATTTTTCTATATTTCCTTGCTTTGAGCGGTATTCCAAAGCTTCCTCTGGATGTGTGGCAAATTACCTCTTGCACCCTCAGTTCCTAGAGCAGTGGTGGCTCCCCCCAGGCTCTTGGCTCCCTAAATTGAAAGGTGGCAGTTGGGCCTCATAAACTGGGGTCCATGGAACCTCGGTCGACAGTCCTGTGTCCTAGTTGCTGAGTATGATCTCAACTGCCAGGAGTCCTTGTTTTAAGCTCTCCCCAGGGCAGCCCCCAGCGGGCCATCAGGCCCCCAGCTTGGCCTCCACCTCCTGAACTGAGAGAAGTCCGCTGGGCATGGTGTACTAAGGTGGTGGAGCTTCCGGGATTAGGTTCAGTGTACCTGGTAGCTAGCTCAAGCTCAATTGTCTGGAGCACATGTTGCCAGCTCTCCATGAGCCTGCCTTGGGGCAGCAGGACTCATCTCGCAGGGTCCTAACTCCCCTCTGCGGGCTTTTGGCTCCCTATTTTGTAAGGTGGATGCTAGACGTGGTGGACCGGAGCCCGCGGAACCTTGGGCCAGGCTGCTGTCCTGTGTCCCAGGCGTCCCGTATGTGTTACCGGGCCTCAGATCCTGGCTTGGCCTCCACCTCCCAAACTGAGAGAAGTCCGCTGAGCGTGGTGCACTAAGGCTGTGGAGCTTCTGGGACACGGTCCAGTGTACCTGGTAGCTAGCCCATACTCAATTGTCTGGAGCACAGGTCGCCAGCTCTCCACGAGCCTGCCTTGGGGCAGCAGAACTCACTTTGCAGGGTCCTAACTCCCCTCTGTGGGATCCTGGCTCCCTAAGTTGTAAGGCGGATGCTGGGCGTGGTGGACCGGAGACCATGGAACCTCAGGCCGGGCCGCCATCCTTTGTCCCAAGCTGGTCTCTGGAGGTTCCCTGCGGGTGAAGGGCAGGCCTATAGGTCCCAAACAGTCAGGCCAAGATGCCGGTTTCTGCAAAGTTTCCAATCTCAGACAGACCAGTCCGAGCTGCTGGTCTCCGGGAGGTTCCCTGCGACCAAGTTAATTTTTTATTATATATTGTCACAGGAAGAGTAGAATTTCCTTAGTAAATTGTGTTGAAATAAACACCGTGAGTACAAAATGTCAACAGGGACTTTTCCTCCTTGGAAATTTCATCTGGTCACTCATAATTATTGGTTAAAATAATGACCAATGACACTACTCTATGAGAGCCTGAATACCTGATTAAATTCTGAGCACAAAAAGTGATGAGTTGGTACCACTCTTGAGTGTGTTGGTGTCTTATGTTTATCCTCGTAGCTTCACTCAGGTGTAGCCGAGGTCTCACTGGACAAAGAAGTAAAGGTACTTTCTTTACCAAGGCTTGTCATTATTTATTATCCATTGGTACATTTATCTCCAAAGCTGAAAACCATTAATAATACAAATATGACCAAGTCAGAGCTAACTCCCAAGACTCTGTATAACCTATTCACATTAACCCTTTGGACTGTAGTCTTAATATGACTTTTATGGAAACCAAAATGCATTTCAAGATAATTTAAATGTTGTTTTTAAGATGCCAGTGGTCAAGTAGTATGTACATATTTAAACAGTCTTGACATTGTTTGGTTTATAAAAATTGGCTTCAATAAAGTGAAAATATGGAAAAAGACATTTATTACAATAGCCAGTAGTATAAGCTCAAAATAGATTAGATTAAAAATATAATTCCATTAATTAAAAATAACACAAAAACTCATATGCTTTATTTATTGTCTTTTTGACACAGGATCTCACTATATAGTTCAGGCTGGTCTTAAGCTCATTTTGTAGCCCAGGCTGGTCTCTAACTCACAATAATCCTCTTACCTCAGCCTCTAGAGTGCTGGGATTATGGGCCTGTGCCACCACTCCTGGCTTGTAATGTTTTCGTGATTTTTTTGGTTTTATTTTGTTTTTGTCTTTTCATACACATAAGAGGAAATAAACTACTGATACAGTGTAAGTTAATCTCAAATTCAGTTTGCTGTGTAAAACAAGTCACAGTCAAAAACTGTGTATAGCACAACATAAAAGTATAGGGACAGTAATTAGAACAGTGTTCTCTAGGAGTGGAAGTGGGGTAGCAGTTGGCTACAAAGAAGCACAGGGGAGTTTTGGGGTTGATTGAGCCATTTACTTGATTTCAGTGGTTGTTGTATTTATTTGTCATAGTATTTATTTGTCAAAATTTGCACACTATATGCTAGAAAGATGACTCATATGTTATTTAAATTAGACCTTAATAAAAATGGGAAAATAGGTTCCTTTAAACACATGTATTATCAGTGGCATCATTTCTCAGAGTAGATTTCTCATAAACAAAGGGGAAAGGGACCAAGCCAACATACTGTGATTTGAATGCACAACCTATGAGTAAAGATAGACTACGACATGAAGTATACTGTAGAAAGATATGAGTTCTCTAGTGAGTCACAGTGTTTGTTTTTAGCCTCAAAATGTTGACATTGGAAGGTAGTGTATCCTTTGCATTCACATAGTGCGTCCCATGTTACTGTTTCACATTAAGTATTTTCCCCTTGTTTTATACCTATTTGAAACATTTATTCCTTTAATGATATTGACAATCTCCTGATTTGAGATTGATAATCTCTAATGATTGGTATTATAATCTTCTGAGAGAGGTACCTAAATTTTATTTATATCTATTTGTTTATACAATTAACACAATGTTTTTCAATAAAATTTATTTTTAAAAGTGATCAAGATATCATTATGGTATGTAGTTCACTGATTTCCATAGTTTAGTCCACTGATATATTTATTTAGACCCAGCTATTTTAACCTGTGTCTTCTACATTTCCAATCATAATACTTCTGAGGCTTTCACTTGGTCTACTAAGCAAATTCTTACAGGATGAAGCATACCATAATTTTTTTGAATTAACCTTGAGTATCAGCCATGGTGCCACCCCAGATTATATGATGAAAGACACTTGCTTTTCAGAGTGCCAGACAAAGGGAGACATTTAGACTAGTTTGTTCACTAGTGTGATTTTTTTAAAGCACAAATGTAATTTATAGAACTAGAAATAAAATATATCTACCTCAGCTTGAATCATGTGGTTGGAGGTTTGAAAACAAGAGCGATCTCTGTAAGGAATTTTAAAGAATAATCTGGCACTATTGATATCATATTGAACAGGCAAAAAGAACATAAAAAACAGGAAGAAAATAGGCTATTGATGGTACTTGGACCCCCCCAAAAGACATAGGACATGAAAAAGTGGAAATGGTTCATCCTGGGTAAATCAAAAGTATGAGGAAGGGTCATAGAATGACAAAAGACTGGACACATGCATGTAGTGGGGGCAGAATAGGCAAGATGTGGTGACTAATGGATGTGGAGACTAACAGGAAGACAGTGGTGAAGAGTTGCTGAGTTTCTGATTCTGAGTTTAGAATGAGACTTTTTACTAAGGTAGAGAATAACAGATTAGAGACTAGAGCTGAGCTGAGCTTTGGATGTGGTTCTTCATTACAGATGCTCTCAGGGCAGTGATGTAACTATAAGAGGAACACAGGAGAATGGTCTGAATGTGTATTTCCTGACAAGTCTCATCATCTTTTTTAGTTTGGTGTACAGTTTCTTGTAAGAAGTCATGAGTATTGATTTACTTATCAAAAATGTTGTGATTAATTAGTGTGTGCTACAATTAGGCAGTGTTTTGTGGTTATTGAGAAAATGAAGGAAATATGTCCCACACATCAAAGAATTTAAAAAGTCATAGACCCAATGAGAGAGACATAAATGCAATTAATCATAAATTGAATAAAGTGCTACGAGAAAATAAAATCACATCAAGGATGATATCAAAACAGACCTGAGGAACAGGTGACTCTAGGCCAAGGAATAGCATGTCAGCCTATAGCAAGGGGTATGGGAAGAGAATATAGCCAGGCCAGGCAAATATGCACCGATCAAATTGTTGAAAAATTATGTCAATACAGAAATAAAATTCAAATCATTAATAGCCAATGACAAAAATATGGGGAAATAATCTGAAAAGTGTTAGACAAAATTATATCTGAAAGTGATATATTTTCATCCAAAGGAGATATACAGTACTGTCCTCATTTTGAGAAACTGGAGGTAGGATAAATATAGAGCAAAGATAACTAAAAGTTAAGGAAATTATGTTATATTAGGATCTGAAACTAAATTGTCCAGGTTTCACAGTTTATTAATTTTGTGTCTGTGTGTAAGTTACGTAACCTGTACCTCACATTCCACAGCTGAGAATTTCAACTAGTAAGATTAATTTGGAGGAGTAAGTGAGTTACCTGAGTTGGTTAATGTTTATAAAAATCCCCAGCACATAATGGATGGTAACAATGACTCAGTATTATTATCATACTTAGTGAGTTGAAAATGTAAAATCTATGAGAATGTGGACAACATATAAATTAACCCCCTCCCTCTGCTGCCATCATGAATGGTGACTGTCACTGTGTTCTGTGTCAGTGGTGGTCCTAGTGACATGGAAGCTCCACTGTGCAGTGAGGGTGTGGCACATATGTTTCATTTGTTTTCAAACTAGATTGAAATAAAATCCTGTCCACCTCTTAGTAGTTGAACAAGACTGCCAAAAGTTATGAAATTAGCTACGTAAACTGTTAACATAATTTGTGATAGTAGAGCTACCACACATGTTAAGAGTTTACCTGTGGTAGGCCTTGAAATTGTACCCTGCTGTCTGTATGCACCTCCCTGTAGGCACTGTGCTGACATAACCACTTTGACCTATCCATTCAAAGGAAGACCTGGGTACCACAAAGCTCTATCAGGTGATTTTCTAAGCATCCTGCAGTATTCTGTCCTGTCTGTTAATTTTAGCTTCTTTTCTTTCTTACAAGGACGTTATGGGTATTCATTAATGCTGCAAAGTACTTTGAACATCTCTACAAAGTGCTTTCTTGTTACTTTATTACATTTGATAGCTCTCCAACATTTTAAAAGATGTAAAGTCATGAATATTAAAATCAATCTTGCATATTTTATGTTGTTTTTATCATGATGAGAGAATATTAATTTATTGGAGATTTATGCTTTTCTAAAGGTTGCCTTTGAGGTTGTCTTAAACTGTTCTCTGTTAACCTCAACGGAAGTATGGATGATTAGAGAATGAAGATGGATATTTAGTGCCTGCACTTGGAGGGGAAGGCTGGGAGATAAAGATATGTAACCAACTTTATCCTTTCTCCTCTTAAGTCTAAAGCACATCTCAGTAAACTGAATGGAGAAGACAATATAGCTTTTTTAAAATGAGTCAGCTAGTGTTTTATTCATTCAAATATGCCATTTATTTTGTACTAAGTTACGCATTTTTTACCATAAGGACTAATAATAGTTTGATTCAGAAGTGACTTACGCTACTTATGACTCCATGTGCTTCTGTGCATGATGGATACTCTGCTTGGAATGACTACTGCCCTCCCTTTGTTCCTACCTCCATGAAAGGGATACTTTCTCCTTTAAGACTCAGTCTAGCTTCACTCACTATAAGGAACATACATGAATAGTATAAACACCTTTCTTCTGGGCAAACTCATTGTATCTTTCAATGCTTCTTGCATAATACATACAATAATTTATTGCACTTATTTGTATTTTGATATTCTTTGCCTGTGATGTCCAGTTCGCATGGCTTCTCATATTGGCCTGAGTTACATTCACTTGCTAGATGCACTTCACAGATGCAAAATTTCAGTGCATTACATATAACAAAAGTGTATTTTTCTCTCTAGAAATCTTCAGGCGAGTTGTTCGAAGCTGATACAGATAACTGCTCAAATTGCAGTCCCATATTCTTTCTTTCCTGTCCCAGTGACCCCCATTCATGGCTATTAGCTAAGATTTCTTCTTATTCCAAAAAAATTAATGGATCATCAATTCTATAGTCCAAACAAAAAAAATGAGGAAAGGGAAATAATAGAGTGTGCTGGATGACTTTATCCTTTGTATTTAAGTAAATTGATAGACATTAATCTTTAATCTCCTGCTTACATTTCAACAGACATAGATTAGTCAATGACTACTTCTAGCTACAAGGAAGACAGAGAATATACATTGGGAGGGCATTTTACCACCTCAAAAATTTTATTACTCAGTAAAGAAGGAAAAGAATGTATGCTGTTGAGACAATTAGTGATGTCTTCCATGGTGTTTGGTAACTTTTGCATGTATAATTCATAAAAATCATCTCTTGGAACCATATGCCATGTATCAAGTGCCTATGCAGTAAATTATCTGGATCAGTTCTCTCACACAATTCAGAATTAGCTAAGGAAAAAATCTAAAAGTGTTTGGTCAAATTATTTCCTTGATTCACAACTAATTTTTATATTTAAGTCTGTTAGCTTTTCCAACTTATTCTAACTTTGTAACCAAACATTGTGAACTAGCATCACTTTAGAATATTAGGTTTGTGTGCCTATTTGTATTGTCAAACATTTCTGTATTCTTGCGTGAACAGTTAAGTCAGTCAGAATACTTGAACCAGCAAATCTACTGTGATGCTCTATGTAAGTCATTTGATTCTCTTGTCTGGTTATGGTTTTTTCAGGCTACATAGTATATAAATCATGCTGGTTAGAATGACTACAATATTATCCAGAGCGAGAGGCCACTTCTGTCCAGTGACTGATGGTCTACAACTTCTTCATGCCTTATCTCTGTGTGTATTGATCCTCTCTCACTCCTCCTACTCCCCTTCATTATATTCCATTAATGCAAAATACACTATACAGTAATATATTACAAAATACAATATATAGTAATGTATTTATTTTTTAATTGTTGAATTGCATTTTGTATTTTTCCATTATTGACATTCATTATCATAGATGATTTATACACATTTCCTCTAAATCAAACACAATTCATTTATCTCATTTTGTATCATCTTAAAATATATAATCAATAGAGGATGTTGAAGTTTTAATGGTAAATTTGAACATTAATCAAATAGTAAGACAAGCAAATATACTTGGTTGAGCCAGAGTGTTTCTTTGAACACACTTAACTGGATATTACATGGTTGAAGTTTCTAAATGTATTTAGATTGATGTCTTAGTCCATTTTCCACTGTTACAACCAAAAACTACAGACTAGGTAAATAATCAATAATAAAAGTTTATTAGGCTCACAGTTCTGGAGGCTGAGAAGTTCAAGAAAGAAAATGGATAGATGTTGAGGACTTTCTTTCTGCTTTATCACATAACAAAACAGCGTGTAAGAGAGGAAAAGTAGGCCCAGTCCCTCCCTTTGATAACTAAAACCCTTCCATGATAACTGTGCTATGGTTTTCATACTTGCGTGAGGTTGGAGCCTGTCTCAGTTACTTCTCTCTTGTTGCTGAGATAAAATACTCGATACCCAAATTAAGGAAAGAAAGATTTAATTAGCTTATGGTTTGTGGAGGTTTCAGTCCATAATCAACTGTCTCCAAGGCAAGGTGGCATGGCACCGGGGCAATACTTCAATGCAGCAGCCAGCAAAAGCATTCATAGCAAAAGGGGGCAGAACAATCCTCTTTTCTGCCATTATTACTGTACACAGGCCACCCCCCACTCCAGAGTGGGTGTAGTGCTCACTCAACCTCCACGCCCTCCTCTTGCACAGGCTCAGGATATTTACAAAGTAAGGGTCCTGGCTCCTTGCTGATTCTCTTAGTCAAACTTCTAAACTTCTTAAAATGATACAATATATCAACCATAACAGAACCTCCATTACCTAATTACTTTTTGAAGGTCATATTTCTTCCTATTGTCAGACCCACACTTACATTACAACATGAGTTTTGGAGGGAACATTCAATCCAAAGCAACTGATTTACAAAAATCCACTAAAAGATAAAACATTACTTAAGTTTTATTTGAGTTTGAGACTTTAGGCATATTCATTCAAAGATTTGGGTTTTTGATGCTATAGATTTGTCTTTATAATACCGATAAGCATTATTTTCAACATATATTTTGAATGATTTATTTTGGGAGTTGCATTAGAGTTTATAGAAGTGTAAGTATACTAATTTGATTCTGCAAAATCACAATGTCATGTATAATACAGAATTTCTGTGCAACTGCTTTAAAAATTAATGTAATATAGGCTTTTGTTTATAGAGCCATAGCTTTCCTAATTTTAAATGTTACTGACACAATCCATCTGTGTGTGCTGGACTAAATTGCTTTCTTTTGTGGAACTAGTGAGGGAGCCTCTTTTGGACTGATTTGAGGTTGTTTGGCAATCCTCGTTGATGTGACAGTTGTCTCATTCCTCTAGAGGCATTGCTTTGCTGTAAAAGAAAACAAGGAAGCCAACCAAAATAATACCATTCCTCTTTGAAAGAAAGCCGGAAAAGAAGAGAGCTTTTCTATTCTGAACCAACCACACATACACACACATGTACGTTCACATATTGTGCTTTATTTTTCAGTTGTCACAATTGTTTTTCTTCACTGTACTGCACTGCATACCTCTGCCACCAAGCACAATTTATATTGCCAAGACAGATGCTATAAAACGAAGCTGAACATGGCAGGCGTTGAAAGAGTTGTGTGTTTGTAAATGATTACCTGTCATAATATGTTTCTCAATTTTCCCCTAAATTATCATGAAAAACATAAGGTTAGAAAGGATATGGTGTTTCTTAGTCTAGAAATTATAATTTTAACCTTAATTATAAGAAAGTAGATAAATTTTGGAGTGCAGGAACTTAATCATAATGAAAACCAAGATAGAATATCCAAATTTTATTTTCAAGGACAATGCTTTTTTCCTCTAATAGCTAATTCTACAGAAATGTTCCTAGAATTATTTAGTGACTTAAAATTATAAAAATACTGAATATTTCCTCCTAGAATGTCTTTTATAGACCCTTTGTAATAAATCCTGTCACTGGTGGCATTAATTTGTCAAAAATATAATAAGCATACCTATAAGTGGACTCTGTTTTAACTAGTATTTATCCTGATTTCTGATCAATCCAAAAAGCTTAATTCAACTTATAATAGGCCTCTAGATGCTTTCTTGACTTCTTAGTGGGCCACTTCAGAGCAATTAGTGGCTAGCAGTATTTCATATTATTCCTATGCCTTGTTCTGGAAACTATCTACCATTTTTCCTAATGGTCACTGATACATGTGCCCTTTTGTTCTTGATTACCCAATTCTCTCTGAGTCCACAGCTGAAATAGGAGAACAATCCACAGTTCCTACTGATCGGTATAAGCATATTGATCATCATGACCAACAATGGAGATCACTGAAATGCTGTGGCAAATTCTTTGTGGCTCCATTGCACTGAAACAAGGGTAGTTTATGTCCTGTTATAGGCATTTCGTAACTAGCATTTCCTCATGAATTCTGACTCAGCTGTTGGATACCTGTACCTGTACTTCACCTTCAGTCATAATTCTCTTTGTAGTAGATTTTACAATTCTTAGTATATCTCCACAAACATCTTACGTTTACAACAAAGCTCTATATTTATGTAAACACCACTCTGAAACTTCATCCCACAAAAAGGCTTAAAATGATGCTGAAGTGAATAATAAAGTATTAACATGAATACCCAAGGTATACCATCAACGATGCCAAAGGCATAATGGGCTTCATGTAGCATCTATCTTCATCCTCAAATGAATGACAGCAGAAGATACATAATACATATGAATAAAAAATAATTTTTTGTCAAACTGATTTTCAGTACCTTAAATTTCTTTCCCAGGAAGTTGTAGCTCCTTTCTGTTACAAGGAGGGACTGAAAGCATCAATCATCTCATCTGTCACTCTCCTTCCATGTTCATCTAAATCACCTATTATTCATCTCCAAACTTGTAAAACTTCTCAGCTTTTGCTTTCTGTGTCCTCATTAAATTCTTGACTGAATAGGCAGTTTCATTTCTCCTACTTTTGCTCCCTTGATACTGTGTCCACAGGTAGGATACTCCATGAGTTCCCCTCCGCCAGGAGCTTAATTCCTACTGATGGTTTTTCAAGTTCACTGCTCCCTTTTTTTCTGCCTTCTCTAAATTAGCTATTAATTCCTGCAGCATATCTTTATATAAGATACTGTATTTTTCATCTCCCTGTGTTCCATTTGGGACTTCACAACATTCATTACTCTCATCAAGAATGTTTTTCCTATTATCTTCTTGGACATAAAAGTTGTTTGTAATAGCAGCTAAGCATTCTTACTTGCTGTCATTCTCTTTCTCATTTTTAGGACTCTCTGTTTACTAGTTTTCTCCATTTCATGGTGCACATTCTTTTGCTTTGCATCCCTGAACATTTTTATTTGGATTATAGGTATTGTATTTTATGCCATAAGGTGCTGGATTTTGTTGTATTCTGTTAAAGAATGTTTGACTATCTATAAGCAAACAGTTAAATTATTTGAAATCAGCTGATCTTTTTTTCTTATCTTTAGTGGTGATGGGGGTCAGGAGGAGTTGCAACTGTATAGGTAATTTAGCTCCACTGTAATGTTAGTAGTTTTCTAGTGACAAAACTAGTTGCCTCATCTGTTTTGAGGTCTCATTATTCTGGTGAAAAACCAACCTATCTAAATGTGTGTAAACTTTGGGAAGTGTTAACCCCATACACATACAGATAAATATTCAGTCATGGATTTCAGGTAACCTTTCTGTAAATTCCCAGGACAATCTCTGTAAAAGCTCCCTTCTTTTAGGATATACACCCTGAAAATTCTAGACTGCATCATTTTTTTGAATTTTGATTTCTCCCTCCAAATTCATTGATATTTTTAGAATTTCTTTGATTTCCCCTTCATATACATAGTCACAAATTCTGCAGCCGATTACCTGAATCAGTATGTTTCCTTCCCACTGGGCTTACAGTCCAGTAGTATTGGAAGTTGTGTCAGGTACATGGTTTGAATGTTGTCCCTAACAAATTTTATGTCGATATTTAATTGGCAGTTTATGATTAATAACAAGTGGGATGTTTAAGAGGCAATCAGACCACAAAATCTCAACCTTCATGAATGTAACAATGTCATGGATAGGGTTTTTTTTTAATAAAAAGTTCATCCCCCTTCTCTCTCCTTTCTTTCTCTATTCATTTTCTCCATTTCCCCTTGCCCACCTGCCATATGATGCCCTTTACCTTGTTATCACACAACAAGACCTTTGCCAGACACCAGAAATTTGTGTTAGATTTCTTAGGCTCTAGAACTGTGAGCCATACATTTCTCCTTATTTTAAATCACCCAGTCCCAGATATTCTGTTATATTAGCAGAAGAAAAGAATATGAAAGGAATGAAGAGAGTATTCTTCTTTCTCTCAAGTGTTTTCACTGTTCATAGTAGAAGGACAGTTTCCACAGTACTTAATACTTCCACTGGAATACTGAAAAGCTCAGGTATCCTTTTAGGTATCATACCTATTTTGTGTAATCTCCATAATTACTCTCTGAAATGGAAAATAATATTGTCATTCATTTTATAAATAAGGACAACAACCCAGAGGAAGTTCAACTAACTTTCCCAGAATCATTGACCAGGCAACTCAAAGTCCAGCCTGTATTTGATTTTAAAACTTAAACAATATAATAATATTCTCATATTTTTCCAGTCATATTTCCAAATTAATTCCCAATTAAAAGTAACCCAGGGAGAGAACCAGGCCTCACAAGGAGGTTAGGGTTAGGAAACTAGTGCCAAGTGCCAACCAGTGCCAGAGTGGGGACAGCCAGACCCAAACCTCTCTATGTGACTCATCACCATTTGTGGATTGCAGGTGGTAAGAACCAGGCCTCACCAGGAGGTGATCCCCGCCTAGAAACCAAACCATTTTCATTGTTTTCTTGGGTTGGGTTTTATTCTCTGTTGTTTTGCTCAATTATGTTAAATCTGTTGGCATGAGCAGCTATTTAAAAGATAGCAAGATATATTATGGTAGCCATTTTGGATTTACTATAAGTTATTTTGAAGTCCTTTATTGCATTCATTGTTTTGCTTTTATTGTTTCTATTCTTTCTGTTCTGCTTGATTTTTACTATGTCTGAAGTTATCTGCAGCTATTTTGAAGACAACAAAAGGCATTATGGTAACTATTGCTGATTTTGTAAGGTTTTGAAGTCCTGTATCACTTATACTAATTTATTTTGATTGGTTTTATTCTGTTTTATTTTCCTTGGCTTTATCTTCTTTAAAAAAATAACCTGATATAAGCTGAGAGCTTGTTAAACTTTTAGTTCTTTGATGTTATATTGTACATTTCTTGGAAAAGCTTGATTATTGCTTTTAAAATTTCTTGAAAAACCAGTACTTGATAAAACAACTATTTTTCTATTTTCACTGTCTGTACTATTCTTCTGCTCACTTGGTAATTAAAGTTATATTTAATTGGTTTTGAATTTTGACATATACATAACAGGTATTTTAACAAACATTGACTTTCTTTCTTTCTTTTGAAATTATCTATGTTGTAAACTAAAGTGGCTCTCTATCATTTCACACGCAGGCAAATTTATATCAATAATGTGCTCATGTCCTTGCTGTGTAACTTGGAACTAATCTTCTGACACAATAAGTCCACAAATTATGTCATACTTTTCTACCCAAAGTTCTTGTAGTTAAAGCTCAAATCACCAATTCATCTGGTTACAAATGATGATAACAGGCTCCTCTTTAGTGAGTGTATCACAAATGTTCTCCATGTCACTTTTTCAACATTCCTATGAGAGATAGTCCCCTCATTTTAAGAAGTGAGTAAACTTATGCCTTTTAAAATTAACTCACCCCAGATTACATTGTTGATAAATTCTAGAGTGAATTAAAACCTAGAACTCATGGCTCAAAAGCCAAATTATATTGCTTAGTAGGATATAATTTACACCAAGTAATATTTATGCAGTGCAGGGTTCACTAAACTAGGGCTTACATAGGCTGATTCAAACAGAATCAGATACTTGCAACCATGTATTACTAAACCAACTTTCCCCCAAATAAAACCTGAGCTAGTGGGAAAATAATCAGCCTTGAAAACTAGAGATCAAAAATGCTATCCCTAGTCAACCTATCCTTGCCTCATCTGAATTACAGAACCGTCAGGAAGCAAGAGAATAGTGATGGCTGGTAAGGCAAGGGTAGGCTGGTTGGAGCTGGAATTTTTGCTCTGTAGTTTTCAAAGCTTATCATTTTCCAGCTAGCTCTTATTTTTAAGGAAACATGATATAGTACCTAGGGTATAGCTGAATAGCCAATATGTACCAAATGATAAACTTATCTGTACATGGGTCTTCTAAAGAGGGAGTAAAAGTTTTGATTCGATGTTCCTATTCCTATTGCTGAGGTAGTAAGGGTGTGGGGAGAGAGACAGAGAGAGAGAGAGAGAGAGAGAGAGATGGATTGACAGAGATGGAGACAGAGACCTAGACAGAGAGAGAGAGAGGGAGGGAGGGTGGGAAATCTCAGACAATTTTAGAGATAGAAATCTAAGACTAACACAGATGTATTAATGTGTATTAAAAATAGTTCAATTATATTCTTGCCACTTCAGATAATAGAAACATCTTTGTGGGACAGTTATTTACTAAAGACTCCAACTGTATTTGCTAAGTAAACTTTCTTTCATTTATTCAACAGCTACCATGGGCTATCTATTAGCCTTTCCTGCAAACAGCATAAAGATCAGTTGAGTAAATCAGACAAGTGCAAATTACATGATAACTAAAAGCTAAATATTTTTATTTCCTAATATGTGTATATCAATATTGTGGGGATTTAGGCTGAGAGTGAACATTATGGGGATTTGGCAGGAAGACCAGCTCCCTTGAGCTTTGGAAGAAGGGCTATGTTTTGAGAGACTTAGTAATCTTTAAATATATTATCTCCCTCCCTTGTCATTGGACTTGTTTTGTCCTAATAGGAGTTTTGTTTTGGCCTTCCAAAAAATCAATTTAGTATCCCAAGGAATCTTTTTCTTTGTGATCAGAAATGATTAGTGGTATTAGTAAGTGAGCTTGAACATCCCTTCCTTTGTCATATATTCGCTTCTGTCTTTTGACTTCTCCAACTTGTCCAACTTGAGGAGATTGTAAATATCTCCCCATCTTTGAATGTGGCTGTCAAACATGTAGCAACATACATGTGGGAACAAAAAAATTTATCTCAAGATTCTAACTGACCTTCTTAAGATTCCAACCGTGACAGTTTTTAAATATTTTGAGCTTTGATGGATTACTAACTTTTTCCTTTTCACTGGCTCAGTCATATGTATCAGCTTAACAGATAGAAGTATATCTCTCCCTACTCACTAAGCAGCTAGAATTTAATTCACTATTGTTTGATTTCTTAGATAGTAGACTAATTCTTTTAATTTCAATGAAGATAACCAATATGAGACAAATGTAAAAGTAATTTTGCCACCACTGACCAACAGTATTTTATTTTTACTAAAATGTGAGGTCTTTTATGAAGTAGATAAAATTTCCTTATGCAAAAGACAATGCTATAGACATGCCATTACTAAGGTAGAAAGTACTGTAAATTACTTCCCCAGTTAAAGCAATGAGTTTCTGTTATTAGAGTATATAAATATTTTATTAAAAGTGCTGTCAATAATTGCATTATTATACTTACAATATAAACATTTATATTTAAAAAATCAGATTCTTTACAAAAATAAAAGTTGGAGTTCTTGTCTTGTAAAAATAGCTCTGTTGTAATAATGGAATCTAACGTTTAGTTTTTACAGTCCAAATATAAGGTCATTATTATAAATACCAGGAGAATAAACTGACATCTACTCTCTTTTTGATACACACTGTCATCAAAAACATTCCCCAATCAGTTCTCAATGCTGCTGTCAACCTCTCTTTTCACCTATGGCTTTGATCTCAGAGTAGCTTTCACTCTAAAGAAAAGCAAGTCTAAATCCTTACTCTTTACTTCAAAGCCTTTTATAAGAACATCCAAGATTTTTCAACTTTCTTCGGGCTTCATTTATTCCTACTCAGACATTCTAGTTAAATAAACTCCATGTCCTTGAAGTGTCTGGGCCCATGCACTTTCTGTCCTCTGAAACCTCCCTGGCCACCTCCCTGACTGTGAAGTGTTCTGTGTATGTACTTGGTCAATTCTTAAAGCTCTATCCAATCTGTAAATTGAAAAATAACTAAATAAGTAAACAACAAACAAATAAATTCAGGTTTTTCAGCTTGTACGGGAATTGGAGATTTTGCCTTTAACCCAAATTCTTGTGGGTTAAAGTGTGTCCCACAGCACCCTCCTGAATCTGGCATATAAAGTCTCTCAGAGAAAATGCTCAGCTACTTGACATGTGCTTATGTCACTCCTTTGAAATGAACTGTTCTTTCAGCATTAGCACTAAGTTCCTGCATCAGGACATTAGCACTCTCTTTGTTCTGCCTGTAGTGCTCTCATTCCAGTAAGTCTCAGTACAAACTTCTTCTCCTCTGAGCTGATTTCCTTGACCACGCTCTCATAATGCGCCATCCATTAGCCTGCTTTAGTTTTATTTAGATGCCTTATTAGAATAGATCTCAGAGACAGATAAGCCCTAGTTCCAGCCCTTTTATTTTCAATTTAAGAACTGTACTTTACACTAGTACCTACCTCCCTCATGTCTACGTTGAGGACTTACCACTTCTGGTCGAAATAACTCTTGGGAGAGTTTTCAAAGATGGCAGACTGGTAGGTAGCAGGAGAGAGATACTCTCTGAGAGAGACAGCTTAAATACCAGAATTTAACACCCTGGAGAGACCCAAACAGAGAAAGATGGACTCTCTCAACCCATAAAGAAATTTAAAAAAAAAAACCTGCTCAAATATGAGGTCCCGGGGCTACCATTAATGAAGCTAAGATCAGCAAGCACGGCACCCTCCTCAAGCCGCCTGAATTCCTGCCCAAGAGTGACATGACCAACCGAACTGCGTGGATGCAACTGGCTTGAGCCACAGGAGCGTGGAGCTGAACATCCCTGCGTGCGGCTCGCCCAGACCCGGCCCTGCACACGACTCCATAAGGAAGTGGCTTCAGTTGGTTGCTCTCCTCACCAAGCAGGTTGGTGGAATCTGCTTGGATTGGGCCATGCCCCTGGCCAGGACCCAGTGGGTTGCTACAAACTAATTCCTTGAGCACAGCCGCACACTGACGCAGTGAAGGCCTGCAAAGGTTGACTGGCCCAAGGGAGAGGAGCCAGCGCACACTGCGCTTGCTTGAACTTCACTCTCTAATAGCAGCCGGAAGAGGGCAGAAGCCCCCAGCCTGCGTGCTCCAGAGGAGCCTTAACCAACAAGCAAAAGGGCTGGGAATTACACTGTACACTTGCATGGAAGGAACCAAAAACATGACGAGAGGGATAAATAAGAAAAAAAACCCATCCCCCAACCCTGAGAACATTGATCCAGGAGAGGTAAATACAAAAGAGATTGAGGGCAGCAAACATGCAACATCAAACACAGTGGTAGCAGACATAAAGACATATCTTCAGAACCTCGTAAGTGGGATCAAAACTGAAATATTAATTCAAATTAAACAAGAGATAAGTAGATTAATAAAAGAAAGGCTGTGCACCTCTCAAGAAGACACAGACAGAAGAATGGAGGAACACAAAAGGAGAGAAATGTTTAAAGAAGAAAACAAGAAAAACCTAGAATTCATGAAGCAAATTCAAAGAGATTATCAGGAAACTAAAGACTCCATAGAAAACTTGCAAAATTACTTGAACGAAACCAAAGATAGACTATCAAAAATTGAACACAGGCTTGCAATGTGTGATCGTGAAAGGGAAAATCTGTTAAAAATAACAAGGGAGCAGGCAGTAACCATTGGAAGGCTAGAGGACGACAAGAGGATCTATAACTTAAGAATAAAGCATGTGAATGAAGAAGCAGGAGTCAAAACAAGAATTGCAAAGGCTATTCACAGAAATCATTAAGGAAAATTTCACAAGCATAGAAAAAGGAAATGATATGCAGAGGTATGAAGCATACAGAACTCCAGCCACCTACAACCAAAACAGAGCTACACCTAGACACATAATAACAAAGATCCCAGAAATTCAATTTAAGAACAGAATATTAAAAGGTATCAGAGAAAAGAAACAGATCACCTATAAAGGAAAACCCATCAAAATCACGGCGACTTCTCGACACAGACCATCAGGTCAAGAAGAGCTTGGAGTGAAATAATTCAAGCACTGAAGGAGAACAATCTCCAGCCCAGATTGATGTATCCTGCAAAACTCTCTTTAGAAATTAATGGAGAAACAAGATGCTTCCATGACAAAGAGGAACTTGGAGAATTTGTGACCACCAATCCAACCCTACAAAAAATACTAAAGGACATTTTAGAGAGAGAGAGAGAGAACAAGAATATGAGCATTTCAGCAACAATGGCAGAGAGGCCTCAGTGAATGGGGCAGACAGTGGAGTGGAAGAGAAAAATAGACCACAAATGGCAGAAAAATAGAATAGCAGAAATGAGGCAGAGAAGATTGGCTATAATCTCTAGTATAGAGGGCCTCAAAATACTAACAGTGAGAAACACAGGCAGAGTAGATCAGGAGATAGGGTCCATTGAGATGCTCTATATAGGGAGGCAGTGGGACCCAAAACAAGCAGTGCACCCTATGGGAGTGAAAGAGGAGGAATTGTCTAAAAAAGGAAGGCAGAGGATATTGTTAATTGGGTAACATGATTTAAAATTTACATTATTCTCACCACGCTGCTTGGATGGATTACATGCTGTTCCAGTTTGTCTACTTACACTAGACTTGAGGACATGGTCAGCTATCCCCAAAATAAGAGGACATATTATGGTAATCATCCCTAATTTTCCTATCAAATTAATCTGAAGCCCTTTATAACTTACACTGTCTTATTATGACTGATCTTATTTGAATCTGCTTTGTTAGACTGCTACTTTGTATTGACTGATTTTATTTAAATCTGTTATGATTGATAGCATCAAGTCTAAGAGTATAGGCAACTACACTGAAGATGACAACATTCATTAAGATACCCACTCTGATTTGATTATTACTTTCTTTTGAAGTCTTATAATGTCTCCAGTGCTTCATTTTTATTAATGTTGTTATATACTGCTGAGACATCATGGTAACCATTGTAGATCACCTTGTATTGTGGTTATATATGACTTTTTAGCTTCATGCTTTTCTAGGAATTGTTTTGTTTTATCTTGCTTTGTTTTGTTTTTACCTCTAATACAGAAAGGATAGATATATATGTAGAGACTCATGCATGTGTAGAGCTTATAAACAGTTTACGAGAACCAACTATATAACACAGGTTGAAATGAACAACTACTTTGAAGAAAAAGAGACACTACAGTACCCAGTGCTGAGTCCATAATGTCATGATGTGTAATCCAGCAAAATTATCATTCTTTGTTCAAAGTGATTTTAGCTTGTTTTGTTTTGTTTAAGTTCAACACACTTGAAGGTATGGACAGCTGTTTTTAGGAGAATGAGAGACACTATGACAGCCACTCTTGGCTTGCCTATTGTCTAGTCTTGAAGACCTGAAATGTCCTCCTCGTCCTGCTCAGATCAATTCCATGCTAGGTTATTTCATGTGAATTCCCATTATGTGACAATATGGACAACTGTTTGGAAGAAAACAAGAGTCAATATGATAGAGAGTGAATGTCTCTGATTGTCTAGTTTTGAAATTTATGTCTCTTACATTGCTTTCTTGTGATCCGC
This sequence comes from Dolichotis patagonum, assembly GCA_004027295.1. Lineage (NCBI taxonomy): Eukaryota > Metazoa > Chordata > Mammalia > Rodentia > Caviidae > Dolichotis > Dolichotis patagonum. The sequence goes on along the minus strand of PVJX010003443.1, from coordinate 85,107 downwards.
TTTGTTCTGTTTTGTTGTGTTTAATTATACCCTTTTGATATAATTGAATGTATATTTGAGTGGGTAAGATGGATGACCATATTGCTGGGTGCTTTTTTTTTTTTTTTGTCAGACCGTGGAACAGAAATGTTAACAGACTCACTGTTTGAATGTCTACTTTACATATTTTAACTTTATAATTTGAACAACTATTTCTAAGAAGTCAGTATGTAATTTGTCAAGCAATAATCTCTTAGGTTTTTTTTTGTTGTTGTTCTTTTCCTTTTTTTCCTTGGGATTCTGTATTGTTGCTACCCTTTATTCTGTTTTGTTCTGTTTTGTTTTTCTTCTCTTTAAATAAAATTTAAAAAAGAAATAACTCAGCAGTTACATATAAATGTCATTATTATTTGAGTACATTGTCTCAATGATTATGTTTGACCTTTACAAATACTTTATATCAGGTTATTACTTCTATCTTCAAATAACCTATGTATCCCAGGACCTGGAGATTGCTAGGAATTCTCTAAATATGTAGTATTTTATCATGCAGTTTTTGAAGTGAAGCTGGGACCATTTTATTTATTTATTTTACTTATATTTTGGCACCAGGGATCAAACACAACTTTGTACTTGCCAGGCAGGTGTTGTGCCACTGAGCTATAGACCTGCCCCCTTTGGATGATTTTAATAATAAAATTTCATTTAACTCTAGCTTCAGTTAGCACTGTACAGACACATGGTCTTGCCCTCAGGATGTCTTTCATTAACCTGTCCCTGCACCTACTTCTTTCTGAGTGGAGCCAGTTTCCCAGAGCTGGCAAAGGAAGGATGGAGCTCTGCAATCCAACACAGCCTGCCTCATCAGTCTCAGTTCCTATGGTTTTCCAGTCCATTGCTTTCAGAGTTGTGTGATTCTCATTACATAAGAATCTCCTTTCTCCTCTATTTACACATTCTTCGCATCTTTTAAGCTTGGCTCAGGTTTTATCACTCATATCCCAGCTAGATGCAAAGTCTTACTATAGAATGTTATCTGGAAGTCCTTTATAATGTTCACTTTCACACCTCAGAGATAGTCCTCACTCCATTGCTGCAGTGATTTTAAAGACACTTAGAAACCCCATCCCATATTGGGCCATGTACATAATATCTGCCTAATATTTGTTAGATGGTTGGATTAATAGATATTTTTAATTATCCTTTTTCCTGATGTATTTATTAGGATATTATTAGTTTAAAAATATCTCTTGATTTTCTTATATCTAAAATACATTAAATATTTTTGGAAAATTTGTTTATTTGTACATCTCAGCACCTACTGGCTTCTTAAAATTAAAATAATCATTTTCTCCTCCAGGTACCAATAAAGTAGCTCAAGGGATTGCAGAATTCACAGAGACAGAAAAAGATTTATAGACACATTATTTCACTTCTGGATCTTATTTCAACTGTTACCCAAATAGCTTTGTTAATTCAGTCCCAAACCCTTTCTACATCTATAGCAGTCTTAAGGGAAATTGAGTTACTAATATAAACTGAGATAATAAATGTTGCTTTCCATCATTTGCCACCTTTTTGCAGAAACCTAGAAATGTTTTCTGTGAACCAAGGGGAAAGAAACAGCATAATACAGCTAAAATTTACTCATCCATTATTGCTTTTCTGTGTATTTTGGTTGCTATTTCAGACATTCCTTGCTCTGAAAGACTTTCTCTTTCTCATTGAGGCTTCTGTTTTTCTGGCTTCCACTTGTGGTTGTGATAATGAGATGTTCCTGAGGTTCCTGTGTACCTTGTGTCTAGTACCTACTGCATTGTCAATAAATCACTATAGAAGTAAACTTGTAAACATATATTGAAAGGTGCCAGCTGATTTAAGGCAGAGTGAATCATGGTTGTGGGAAGTATTTATAGATAGTGAATGCTGTGAAACTGTGATTTTCATCAGAGAGGTAGATTTTAAAATGATTATGAATAAAATATAAATTGCAGGGAAAGTCTTATGAACTCAAACACCCTAGAGTCAAATAGAGTGTCTTAGGCTACTAAGGAGATTATCCAAATGATAAACATTTCAGCATAATATTACTTTCATGCTATCATCTGTTTAGTTAGGATCTATTCTTCACAAGACACTCATAGATACCTTAACTACAATCTTGTAATTAAATTATTATCTTCTTTGTAAAGATGAGAAATTTTTCAGTAAGACAAACAGACGTCATTGTGTCACACAGCAAGTATGTGGTAAATCTAGAAATCAAACTCTGATCTTCCTGACTTCAAGATCTGTGTAGTATAGACATTCCTCCTTTCATGACAGAATTCTATTCCTGCTAAGATGTCATTAAATAAAGTGGTTGATAAATGGCAAGTTCTATACAATATGCACATTGCAATAATAAGAACAAAGAAATGGTAAAAGAGATTCCAACATGATTCCTTTGCATTTATTTACATAACTTTTTAAATTTTTGGTACCAGGGATCGAACTCATGACCACACGCTTGCAAGGCAGGCGCTTATGCCGCTGAGCTAAATCCACAGCATACATAACTGTTATATAGAGTGCTATAATAGATGATAGAACATAAAACTATGGTACTATATGGTACAATATAATTTGCAGTAATTAAAGTACAATATAAACTATGTGCATTGTCCAAAAAAGACATTGACACTCTATAAACAAGATGAATATAATGGTTCAAAAAAAGATGGGTGGTATATTTGAACAGCAGGTCATTAAACGAGGAATATCTATCATGTGGCTTCTTTGCATGATGGTGTAGCCATCATGCAAATATACTCCCAGACAAGTTTGCTACCCAAAATATTTACAAATTGATTTGTCTTGGGTATTACTCAGTCTAAATACACACTGCATCTTCTCAAAATGAACTGTGGCTTTCTCCCGGTATGCATGCATATTCACTTAGAATCAGTTCTGGGCCGACTCTATAAACCTTTGAAAGGAAGTGCAAAATCATATATATGTATTGCATTTTTTCATTTGAAGAATTTTTACTTCATTATATTCTCAGAGATTTTTTCCTATAACCATTGCAAACTTCTGTTGAATTATAAACTGAATAAATTAGTAAGATCCTCAAAAAGATAATTATATTTAGAAAGCAGTATTAAGACAAAAGAGAATTTCTGAGGTGTAAGGTATTATATTTGTAGTACAATCTGGCCCAAGAGATATGAAAAATGCTGGAAAAGTGTGAGCTACTTGTGTGTGAGACTATGGAGCCTATTCTTTAGTGAATTGGACCTCACAGTCAGATGTTACCTGGTTTGGGAGAGTGGGTGTATTCTTATATTTCCAAACATAAGGGGGGAAATAGATTTAATTAAGCTCTCTCAAAATAAAGCCTCTGAAGCTCTGAAAGTAATTTTTTCTCTTTCTGTAATGAGTGAATATTATTTCCTACTTTTGTATTTTTTAAAAAAATTTAATATAGCGGTTTTATCTTCAATGTAATTATTACAGGGGTCAAATTTTTTTTTTACAAATGTATTTATAAACAATGGAAATTTATTTCTCATAGTTGTGGAATATGGAAGTTTAAGAACAAGGCACCAGTAGACCTGGGATCTGTTGAGGAGTTCCTCATGATTGTGCCTGTTCACTGTGTCCTCATCTGATGACCATTTTTGTTAGGGTACTAGTCACATTCGTGAGGGTTCCACTCTCAGGACTTCATCACTTCCCATAATCCCCATGTCTTTGTATTATTACAATGGAAGTTAGGGTTCAAATGCACAGCTGCTTCTTCCTGATATGTGAAACCGGTTTTTATGCTATTCACTTCTACCACTTCTGGGTTAGAATACTACAGTGGAAAATGAGCATGATTTGAGGATGTCTGGGATTTTAGATTCTTTGAGTCTCTACATTTCCCCAGATTTGCATTTGTAAATGCTTCTTTTAACCCCTTAACTGATCTTTACTAGACAGTAATAAAATGGGTTGTTTCGAAGGTAAAATAGATTGACACGTTCTTGGTAACAGACCTGATGTGGTGTGACTGAGATAAGTCATCTAGCATTGACTACACTAGGCAGGTAATCAACATGGCAGCAGCCTTGCCTTTGCAGCTGAGTAGGAACATTGTAAAATTGATTTTGTTCCACTGTAAACTGATCTTATCTGACAGTTATTTCAATGTATGTCTTGAAGTCCTTCAAACTTTAAACAAGTATACATATTATTCATTTAAAAATAAATGAATAAAGAAAAGCAACTGGGATCTTATAATTGAGCATGACACAAACACCGATGCAAATAATATCTGGTCTCAATTTCAATACTTAAATATACTATGTCAAAATGCATATTGAAAACAATATACATACAATATACACACAATATACCACTTTAAGGTAAAGTTTTCTTGAGTCGCATAACATGGAAATTGTTTAAATGTATTAAGGGGAAAATATTAGATTAAGAAATGCTCATATTCCTAGAATAAATTCAGATGATAATTTAGAATAAAAGAGAATACAGCTACTTGAATAGATACAAGGCACAGAAGAGACATATTTCTTTTTTTTCAGTTTTTTAAAATTTTATTTTAAAGAGAATAAAACAAAAGAGGGCAGAACAGAGCAGATCAGAACAGGACAATATAGGCAACACAGTACTTTATGTTAAAACAACCAGACATTAACAGTAGCTATCACAATATCTCTTTCTCTACTATAGTTTAGCATAGTTTCAAATACAATAATATCAAACATAACAAAATAGTATAAAACCATTCAAAGAGTGAAAGAATTACAGGGCTTTCTGAACCGAATAACAGAGAATGGGTACTATAATATCTCATTTTCGATAAAAAAAATTTTTTATACTATCACACATATTCAAATCCCAATAAGACACAATGTGATAGAACTAATGGTAGTCAAAGAATAGAAGCATGGTAGGACTTCTAAGAAGGATGATATTAAATCAGCAATAGCTGTCATAATGTTTTGTTTTCTTCAAAACAGCTGTTCATACCATCATGCATGATATAGTCAAACAAAACAGAATAAAACGATTCCAACTGATGAATGAAAACATTTAAATGCTTCAAAGCTATGAGACCCTCGAAATTCAAAGACCCAATCCAAAAATGGGCATCTGAAATGAATACACAGTTCTCACATGAACAAATATGAATGGAAAATAAATATATGAAAAAATGTTCATCATTATTAGTCATTAGACAAATGCAAATTAAAACCACACTGAGATTCCATCTCACCCCAGAAAGAATGGCCAGGATACAAAAAATTACCAACAACAAGTGCTGGAGAGGCTGTGGGGAAAAAGGAACTCTTATGCACTGTTGGTGGGAGTGTAGACTGGTGCAACCACTGTGGAGGTCAGCCTGGAGATTCCTCAAAAAGCTGGGTTTGGAGGTCCCATTTGACCCAGCTATCCTACTTCTAGGCATAATCCCAAAAGATCTTAAAACATCTTACTACAGTGATATATGTGCACCGTTTATAGCAGCACAATTTGTAATAGCCAGATCTTGGAAACAACCTATGTGCCCATCAATTGAGGAATGGATAAAAAAGTTGTGGCATTTTTATACAATGGAATACTACTCAGCTATAAAGAATGATCACATTGAGATATTTATAAATAAATGGGCACGACTTGAGGCCATACTCATAAGCGAAATAAACCAGACTCACGTGTAAATACCGTATAGTCTCCCTAGTATGAGAGTTGGTAAGAGTATATAAGATTTTATGGTAAGCATGAGACATATTTCTTAATAGACCAGAGAAATTCAATTTGGAACAAGAGTAAATGCTAAGCTCAGAAAAAATACATGTATGATGGCTGGTCTGATCCAGAATTAAAAATAAATTAGAATTTAAACATGAAAAGATATTCTCAAAATGCCAGAAAAGAGCTAGGGATATAGTTCAGTGGCATGGTGCCTGCCTGACAAACGCGAAGTCTTGAGTACATTTCCTGGTCCCAAAAAGAAAAAAAAAAGGCCAGAAAATGTAGCTTAAATGTACATGTAATTCTCCAGTGAGGATGTTTGTCCAAAAGGATAATTCTGTCATTGTAGAATGAACCATGGCAACTTTAGTTATACAACTTCACCTTTTTTTTGAACGTTAAATCAAGTGAACTAGAGTTCCTCAAAACAGTCTTAACTAATTAAACTCAGTTTAAGGCAAAAATAAATAAGAATCTTTGAGGGCTTTCAAAAATTGAATTATATTATATTTTTTCATTTTAAAGGTACTTCGTGTAAGCATTCATCATACTGATGATTAAACCATAGTTTCATGTACACTGAAATGCTTCCCAGTTTAGAATGAGAATAGAGGTGTGTGTCTCAGCCTTTGTATTTGCATAGATGATAACTCCTATATATGGTAGAAGCTGCTATTTCTAGTCCAATTTCCAGCTTTGTAGTCAGAAATCTTATGTTAATGAACTTTGTGTCCATAATTTGTAAACATTCATGCCAGATATCCTGATTTACAGCCCTTTGCTTCTGTTGCTACCAATCTGTGAAGTTGCTTCTAGAGATGATAAATCTCACCTGTATTTAATATTCTTATTTTCATAGCAGGTGGTAGCCCTGTCCTTTAAATATAGTCAACTATCCTTGAACTGTAAAAAAGCCACATACCTAGTTCACAACTGTCTTTCACCCATTACAAAGTCACTTACCCTTTCATTCAAGAAACACTTACTGAGTTACTGTGATGCATGTCTTGGAGTAAGGGTTATGGCCTTACTTAAAAATTACCACCAATTCTACTATGTTCAATCATTTGATCTTTTAACGATTTTGACAGTGATCAGTTCCAGAAACAAGAGATGTTTGACAATGAGTGCTACTTTCATGTGTATAAATGACAAGCTGTTGAGTGAGGGGAAACAAACAAAACAGGCTGTTATAATTTTAGTCTGGACGGTCCACTCAAGACCCAATGAAGATTTGGTACTCAGAGGGCAGTGTTGCTTGCTAATAGTATAAACAGGAGTTGGAGCCTAGTTGGAGGAAAGAGGGGATATACTTTGTCCAAGACACTTTCCTTGTTTCTCTTTCTCTGTCTTTCTCTTCCTCTATGTCTCCCTCTCTCCCTTCCTTCCCTTCCTTCTTTCTTCCCTCTCCCCCTCCCTGCCTCCCTTCCCCTCCCCTTCCCCTCCACATCCTTGTTCATCGTTTCCTTCTTCTTCCAGGAAATGAGATGAGCACCTTTCCTGTTCCACACTCTTGTGCTGTGACATATTACTCACCACTGCCTTATCACAGGCCCACAAACAATGGAAATAACTAACCATGTACTAAAACTTGTAAAATTGTAACCTTAAATAAATTTTTTCTCTTTTAAGTTGTTTATCTCATGTATTTTGTCAGAAGGACTGAAACCTGACACTCAACTATTAGGCCTTTCCTCCTAATGTCTCTAGGGGTAATTGTTTTCTAATTCTTTCTACCAAGAATTCCTGAAACAAAAACTGCATTAATTCCATCAATTTAAGTCTTATGTAGGAAAAAATATTGTCACTAGTAAAGGAAGATATGATAATATTTACATATTGCAACTAAAACAACAAAGTGCTGTGCCAGTAAGAAACTGGTAAAGAAAAAAGACCTAAAGTTGTGGTCTGAGAGCAGAGGAAGAATGTTCTGCTTGTGAATCCAGGGTTGGTCCATAGACTCCCATGCAGTTATTCACAGGGATCTCAGGTCTGAAATATGAAGCACGCTGAGATAGTCTTCATCAGATGTATTTAGGGATGTGCTACACGATGTTGGCAGCATTGTTACTGTTTCTATGTCTGCTAACAGTTGGTGTCATTCTTATTAAGTCAGAACTGGATATGATGTGTCACATTCCCACAGGACAGCTGGCAGGTTGGAAGGTGGCATTTTTCAAAATTACTCATTCTCTATAATAATCATACTTACATAGATCACGCTTCCCTGTGCAGGCATTTGACACAGAGACTTTGTGTTCTTTAGACTTCCCCTTCTTGTGATTTGTATGATTCTTTTGCTTCCCTCTCATTCTTCCCTGGATAACCCTGAATAATTTCTCAATGACTCACATTCTCCTCAGCCTATGTTAGTCAGCCTTATTGTTGCTGGCCACAGTGACTGACATTCACGAAAGGACGAAAGGTTTAATTTCTTCGAGGTTTGGTCCACTCATTCCAAGGCAGAGATATTATGGTGGAAGGGCATGGCAGAGCAAAGCTTCTTGATTCCTGGTGACCAGGAAGTAGAGCAGGGAAACAGTGACAGACAGAAATGGGCCAGGAAACATTTATAGCAACCATGGCCATGACTCCATGACCATCTAGACACACCCAGGAAAGTACTGTACTAATCTGCTAGGCATTTCTTAATCCAGTGAAATTGATGTAACAGAATCAATAATTAGAGTCTCCTAGATGTGGATGTCTTTTCAGGTTATTTCATGACCCATCTTAGCCCTCTGTAATCTGTCCTCTTTCATTGTCTCATACGTCTTTTGGAATAAAAAGTGAATCTACAAATTACTCCCATCTTTATCTTTGACTGTACAAAACTTTCTTAGACCTAAGATAGCTGTGCTTGTCCATGAAGAATTTTCACCAATATGTTCCTAAAACACACCACATTCATATGCCCTTTCCCATATCTATAACCTCAGCCTTTACTCTCCATTCACTTAGTCACAAAGCTGGGAGTCATCTTTGATAGTTTCTTGTTTTACTTTTCTTATTGCACTTCAGATCAGAATTTCTTTTCTGCTTAATCTCCACTGTTATTCACACCTAGTTTAGACCCTTTAGTGCTTTCTACTTAATCTTACGTATTAAACTCCCTACTTCACTAATTTAAGCCCTGCTCTGTCCGTCTCCCAGTTAAAGAAAGAAAATACCTGCTGAATTTTGATAGAAGGTATTTAAGACAAAGAAGTAATTAAATGATGTTAGAATATGGAAAGGCAAAAAGGGAATCAAATGATAATACAAAGATGCTGCTACCCAGTGTCAGGGAACAAAAAGAAGGTTTGTAGGAGCCTGGACCTAGTGGGTAGGCCCTCTCAAAGCTGAAGTTCAGATATTTGCAAGAGCATAGGGGGGTTAGTTTTCCTAGTTTGTAAGAAACTAGAGGCTAGTAGTAAGAGCTGTTGCCAGGACAAATTGCAGCTGTGGAAGAAGCAATTGCTACTAGCATGGAATTTATGGGAATCAGGCAGGAAAAAAGATGACTATTCTCCTCTCCTCTTGTCTTCTATTCTCCTATTGCCTCTTTTTTTTAACATAATCTAAAAAAAAGAGTGATCAAGTAAAAGAGGCTAAATAATTTACTATTAAATCCTAACTAAAGCATTAGAAAATAAAATGCAGATGTATTAATATGAGATAGTTAATTTAGCCCTGTTGACCATCACTGTTCAGAAGACATATATATCCTTCGACACATACTTGAACTCTTTTTTTTTTAACAGAAACTAATTCATGGATATACTTGGTGAGAAATAGCTAATTCCCTCAAACACTGTCCTAAACTTTCCTAAAAAAATTCGGGACATGAAATCCCACAATCATGTTGCCCATCCCAGGAGATACTAATTTGGCTTCATTTATGCTTAGCTGCAACAGAATATCTTATGTCCTGGAGAATAAATAAATCAGATATAAATGTCACCACAAGTATACAAACATATAAAATATAAAAGAGGGAGAAAAACTTTTATATATATATATATATATATATATATATATATATATATATATACACACACACATACATATATACATACATACATATGCTATTTTTATGTCACTCATGGTGAGGCTTTAGATTTTCTTATAATTTCACTTTTCTATAATTCATTCTCTGTTACCTTTCTCCTCTGCTGTACTCTTAGTTTACAAGATTCTTCAAATTTTTGTAATTGGACACAACAATCTACATTTTCATTCCTGAAAGCTACAAAAACTCAATAGTTTTAAAATGTATTTTCCATAGTTTTTCTTAACTTTTTATGTTGGACATGGAAATGTTGTGAGTTGTCCTCCTACCAAAACTCCTGCACAGTGTCCCTTTCTCTGTGTCTCACTGTATAGTAGAAATCCAGTTTCTCTTAGTAATAGAGGCCAGTCCTCAGGCCAATCCAGTGTACCCTTGCACTTTCCTGGAAATTCAAATTGACTGTATGGCATCACAAATTTTTATAAATTGAATTATGTTTGTGCCCCCATTAGCAACTCTGATCTCCTAGCTAACGGAACCTCTAACCTAGCAAAACCAGAACCAAAAAGATAGAAATTAAGCATTCCATGAGTGGTTTACTAGGTGTAATAGTGAAAGCAGCTAATTCCACTTCCATTTCATTTTGCATGCGTTTTTTGTCTGTGGAATAGACGCCATATATTAGTTGCTGTTTCAGGGCACATATCAGAGCTCCAAAAGGTAAAGCCCAGAGTTTCTAGATATTGTCCCACTGTCATGCAGTGAAGGCTTTACTGGGTCACTTGATATTCTATCAGGCACTGCTTCTGGTTGACATACTAAGATGAGAAAAGTTAGTGGACATAGACCATTGTCATACTTCCTTTCTATTGGAATGAGCTCCTTGCACTGTATGTGGACATCATATATCAAGGACATTCCCTAAATCTGTGGGTGACTGTGCTTTTAGAGACAGAGGACAGGAAAGCTGAATTCATATCCAGAATATCTTTCTTTTCCAAGGAGATCAATTTACTGTACCCTGTATAATACAAGGGTCCATAATGATTAGCCTGAACCTAAGAAGCCATTAGGTATTTTAGGAAGACTTGGGGGAATATTTACCAGGACTGATCAAGAAGAAACCAATGCCTAACATGACCATTTCCTTGCCGCATTTGCGTATGATAGTGGGAATGATGATGACAAAGATTATAGGATCAAATAGGTAAGAAATTTAAGAAAGAAAATGATAAACTCAGAATGTTTTAGAAAACCAAAGAACTTCTCTGTTGACCCTAAAAAATAAAGATTAGTTTTAATTTGTTTTTTTTTTCAGTTAACTGCAGGACTGACTTGTAGAAAATCAGATCCAAAATGCTGTGGAAGTACATCAGGTTACAGAAGTACAACTAAGTTCACAGACTCTTTGGTCTTTAATGTGAAAGGTAGAGCCACATTTGGCAAGACATTGAACCTTATGTCTTGGAGGGAATCATCTAGATAGATTGAGACAAAGCTGATGTTTAGCTCTCAAATATTTCTGAGGTTTCTCTGGCACAAAAGGAAAAAAAAAAGAAGCATCCATCTCTCATCTTTGCCTTCCAGGTTGCTAGTGGCTCCTTAGAGGGGTAATATGAACTTGTTCTGGGAGTGCCAACAGAAGCCAGAGGCAGAAACGACAGATGCCTCTGACACAAAGGGCCTTCGGTGGTACTTCTGCTGATGTGATGCTGCTGACATAAGCAGAGAGAGATTAGGAATTTTCTATTTGTCTTTTGCATCTTGAACTCCTGCTTCCAATTGCCAGGAGCTCACAAAATCCAGGTGGCCAAAGATTCTAAGTAAAGTAATTCACAGAGTTAAGAGAAAATGGCAAAGCAAACGATATTCCAGCCAACCTTTCCTACACAGCATGGGCTGGAGCATGCCCATTGTATTTTTCCCGGTCATGCCCAGACTGCTAGATGGAAAATCTTACAGACTCTATGCAAATTTCAGGATTGCTGAGGACATTATACTGTGCTTTGGATCATACATCTGTAATTTATTCTAACGGTGTACTTTTCTTCCCAGAGAACACTTTCTCAGAAGAGAAAGAATGCCTTTTCTTTGGAGCCACAAACAAATACAGCACCCTGGTTAAATGAAATCTTGAAATTATCTTCACTGAACTAGAAGTTTACCCTCATTTACTGCCACAGTGACTGTTTAATTTGGTCATCTTCCCTTTGGTTTTTCGACAACCCATAGGTATGCTTCATCTTAACACAACATTTTGACAGTGTGTGCTCTTGGTCACATTTGGAATGGGCATAGATATAACCAAGTTGATCCATTACTGTAAGTAGAAAAGCAACCTTGTGTATATTTGAGACAGGCAGGCTGGCAAGAAAAGGGTCATCTATTCAAAAGTCATGGGGACAGCACTTAACTACAGCCAGGATTTGAAAGGAAGTCATGGTTTCCACAGGATCTATAAAACATGAACAAAATTATAGCCTTCTAAAACTTTTGGTCATATACCACCTTTTGGCACTTATTTATCATTGTAGTTCCCATTTGTTTACACAAATGAAGTAAACAAGTTCATGTATAAAATGGAAAGAAAGGAAACATTTCAAAGAAAAAAATGAAGTGTATTGTAAGCTGAAATATTTACTTCATTTTAGTGTTGACTGTACATTTTTTTATAATTCAAAGCTTTCATAAAACTATTTAAAGAATATTTGATTGTGATATCTTGATGCTAAAAATAAAAATGTATTAAATGCATACTCTGCAGCACAGTAGAATACAGTATGGGCCTAACCCTTAGGTAACACTGACCAAAAAATAGTTTTTCTCAGATTTACATAGGAGTGAAATTGCACTACACTCAGCTCTATGTGTCTCCCCCACACATAGAGGTAAAGGGTTCATGTGGAACCCTGACTGCCGAAAAGTTGAGGCCTCTGTAGGGAATCCTCCAGTCACTGTTCAGGCAGAACAACTATAGTGGGCATGGATGAAAAGTGAAATAGGATGAAACCAGAAGATTCTGACATTGCAAAAGCAGCTGTGGACAGAGCAGGGATATCCAAAGTACCAGAAGTCCCTTTAGGAGTATGGTACATGACTAGGCTTAGGTTGAAAATTCATTGGATTTTCTGACAGTCTCATTCAGTTTTACATTTGCTATAATTCATATGCCCAAAGTGGGAAAAGTCTGTCGTGTGAATGTCTGGGATACATCAAGCTGTGGTTCTGGGACTAAACCCTCTAGTTGGTAAACTTGAGTCATCTTGCATTGGACTCTTACTTGAAGTAATATGACCTCGAAAACTGATGCAAATCATTTGTGTAAAACTGTTACAAGTGGAATATCTCAGGATACAGAATTTAAAATCATTCTTCATTACATATTTTAAACCCTACCTTCACTTTCTTTTCACTTTAAGAAGTCCTTTCTTGACTACACTGTTTGTAATTTACAGTATTTTTATGTCATTGTGAATTATAGGTGCTTCCCACAATATTTTTTACATATTTATGTGTTACTAAGTAATTGTCCTTAAGGCTTTGATAAAACACACTTCACTGAGCGGAAATTGTGCCTTCTATCTTTTGAACTCTGATCCTTTCAGTAGTTCCCTCAAATCTTTCAATGCCCCTTCGATATAATGCAAAATAAAAACCCTGAATTTGTAAGTCTTTGATCTTTACAGTCTGACAGTATTATCTGTCTGCATTGCCTATATTTCAACTCTTTGGTATTATTCAAATTTGTATTCTCTCCACCTCTCTACACCTTCAATTTCTGTGCATAGCTCTATAGTCCTACTTAGTGTTATAGGTTGCTGCTCTATATTTCTTAATCTCTGCCTGGCTAGACTGTGAGTGCTTTGCATGGTGCTATTTGTTTTATCTTTAACCTGAACACATTTATGGTTATGTGTCTGGAGGGGACACAGCTTATGTTCAATATAAATGTGAAGTGTAGATATATCCTGAAAGTAATGAGTTTTCTGTGCCCCCACTTCCAGATTCAGTAAGTAGTTTATCAGATCAGATTGTTTCCAGTGGGAAAGGATATGACAGAGAGGTAGTGGCCAACCTTTTCTTATATATTATTCATCTTCATGATATTGTCCCTTTCCTAGAGAGCTATGCAGATCAGAACTGTGATGTAGAAAATAATCAAAAATTGAAACTGTATCTGGTACTAAGTGAGCTTCAAAGTACTTGGACAGGAATTATTTACATACTGTGATCAATGGAATGCCTATGAAATTTCCAATTAAATAAATCACATATCACCAGATCCTTATTTGGCCTGCAGTATGTTAATCAAATTATCATTCTCAGGATGGATTTTTGGATTCCTGTAAAAGCAATAAAGTGAAATAGCTGGTGATTGTCTTATCTGTGATTATGTATCTGTTTCTATGCTCAAGGGAAATATGCCTGAAACGACATTTGCTGTAGGACAGAGGAGAGGATTCTTGTTTTTCTAAATTCTTACTCACTAGTATTAAAGCATGAAGAGTAACAATAGCTCCATAAATTGTAAAGTAACTTTTTCTAAAAAGAGGAAGTAAATTATTTCTTAATTTTTCTTTGGGGGAAAGTTCTATGGAGAGAACATTTCAGATTCCAGAGGATTTTTGACTTTAGTAAGATTAGCTGCAGTTAAAACTAAGTGGCAGGTGATCCATCACAGACCTCTACATTTTTCTTGGTCTTACACTATCCTGACCTTCCTGGGGCTTTTCCTGACTGGTTTTCCTGGGTCTGTATGATCTTCTGACCACTTTTGGCTGCTGCTTTTGTCAATATTCTATACATACCACTCCAGATTCCCCTTTCTCAGTCTTCTCTCAGAGAACTCTTGGGGAAAAAAACTCAAATCTAATTTGAATGTTTGGTGATAACTAACATATAGTTAGCAATCCTGAGATATTTTTGAGGAGTCTAAGAGTTTAAATAAAAGGAATAATTATTTATAGTTGACCTGAAGACATAAATCAGAGGTTAATAATGATACTGTTTATATCCACACAATCACACATACTCTTACAAATCCTATTATACCTAATCTATTCTTCCTTCTCCATCCATTGATCTTCATGGATATGTTGTTCATTGTTAGGGAAAGGGTAATTTAACTGATGTGAAACACTTAAGAATATTCTGTTTGCATACTTTTTAATAGAATAATTTCTAAGAAATGGCATCCTGGATCATCATGTTGATTTTGTGGAAAAGAAACATTACTTTCTAATGAAGAATCTGCATTGAATGAATCGTTCGTAATTTGCTTGCTAATCATTTACACTTGACTGCATTCTGTAACATTGAATGGAATATAATCATGTGGTGTCTTTTAAGCATTCTTTTAAATCAGGTGTTTTTAAGTGTAGTCTCTGCTCAGCAAAGATATGGTACTTCATATTGCTTAGTAAATAGAAATGTTTCATTCCATAAGACAGAGTATCAACCAATCATTTTATAGGAACATGTTAGATCACTTGTCAAAATTTTGCAGAATTCGTATAACATTGCTTTAAGCATATTGGAATATCATATTTATTCTATAGAATGCAATCAGTCAAATCTCTTAAGAAGCATATATTTGCAGGATATCATCTTAATTGTGACAGAAGACCTAATTCCTGTCTTCCAGGTGCTTACAATCCAGGGTGAGAGGGATATAAATTTAATGTAAGATTTATATTTTGGTGATTACAAAGACTTCTAGTGAACAATGTGTTGGATCAAGGAAGAGAAAAGTATATTTAAATTTCTTTCTGACTAAAACTTGTTCTTATATGTTTTTATATGTAGCATTTAAATGAAAATCTTCAAAAAATGTTTTGAAAAATGGGTATAATATATATTAAAAGCATTTTACTCAGTATATAGATATGAATACTTTGAAAGTTCCTGTGCTTCATTGCACATTTCCTAAAAAAAAAATGGACTATGACAGCATTTTTCACATGAAGAGATTTGGTCACTAAGAATGTCACCATAATATTTAGCATAAAGTTGAATTAAAAAATACATTTTGAATGCCAAATGCTATTGAAGGTTGCAAATAGCATGCAGTTTTTATCATCACCTGTTCAGACTTTTCAATGTGGAAATATGCTTTGGACAAGTACAAATATACTTTGGATGAGTACTGAAAGATAACAGTATTCAGGATTTTGAGGTGAGATAAACGATTTGGCCTAAAAGTCAGAAAACTGACTTACATGTATAGGTCTCTGATAATGTGTTGGCTACTAATGTTCTGGATGACTTTAGTAGCTCATTTTGATTATCTATACCTGGAACACAATTTCTGCTTTCAGAAACATTGGAGCAAAACCCTGGATTCAACGTAGAATTCTACTGATAATACAAAAGTGGGATTTTGAAACCATGAGTTAAAATGTGAAAATCCAGTTGCCCAGAAGCTTAGCATATTAAGAAGTCATTTCTTGAGTGAATTTGGTCAATAGAAATTCCTGAGTATTTTTTCATTTGTTTGATTTTTATTTTTTGTTCTTTCTGTCAAACAAAAAATTTTCTACTTTTTTGAAATATTATAAAACTATGAAGAAGTTGAAAGACACATACAACAAACACTGTATTTCAGCTTGACTCACCATATATTTTTATTTTGACCCATTTACTTTCTTAACCATAGATTCCCCTACACCTCATAAGTAAACACGTAATGTGTACAGGTGTGTGAGTGTGTACATCATTCTCTGTGTGTTCATGTACATGTTTCTTTTCCTAATTTCCCTGGATGTAGCAGATATACCTCTGTCCACAATATTTTAACAGCTATTTGTGAAGTATAGGTTGTTCTCTCACATCATCATGTCTTGATTCAGGGATAATATAAACGTACATCCCATGATCATGTTACCATGTCCCACAGTCCTCCCTTGATATCCTTAAAGGACATTTTGATTTCCTTAACTAGGAGGGTTGTCCTTTGCATTTGGCTGTCAGCTCCTGGAAGACCGTGTCAGTTTTCTTGATGTTTGAATCTGCGACTCCCTGAAATTTCTTTCATATCCCTGTTATTTTTTTAAACTTCATGCTAATTTTCTTTTTGGAAGGTACCACAATCTGAATTTCTTATAGCATTTTTCTTCATGATTTTATTAATTTTAAATGTGTATGGCAAGAATATTTCCTAAATCATGTGCATTTCATGTCACATCACATCACATCACATCAGCTGGCACAAATTGTCAGGTCATCTCATGGTGCTTGTGATCTTTTTCAGCTTCATATTTAATGTGGTCCTTCACTTTTCTCCTGTGTGAAGGGAGGTGTTCCTTCACATAATTAACAAATAAAATATGGGACACTATTCTGAGACAATGTGAATATCTCATTATCCATCACTCTTTTTAAGTATCAATTTAAATTTCTTCACAATTTTATTATTATATTACATTTATTTTTTCAAAATACAATTCTATTATTCTTTGTACATTTATATTTATCATTTTTCTTTTAAAATAATTTGGCCAGTACAAGCTCCTTTAAATCAGTATCTAAACAGTTTTGTTTAGTTTACATTAGTCTTTGAGCAGTTCCTTGAATTTTGGCACAGTTATTCTAAATTCATCATAATTACGTGTCCTAGGCTCTAACTGTTAGTTGACTGTCTTGCTAGTTGTGTCCTTGCCTCTCGACCCCATTCATTTTAGAATGAATAGGAGAAGTAAGGGAGGGAGAGCTGTAAAGAGGGCGAGAAGGAAAAAAAAGAGGATGTTCTTGTGTCCATTTAAGTATCATTAACTCAAATCTGACATCAGAGAATTCTCAATCATTTCCCCATTTAGTATTCATATTTACATTCTCCCACAGTGAGAACTGACGTTCCCAAGAATATCAGCATATTGATTTGGTTTACCCACAAAAGAGTTTCAAAATTATAAGCCTACACCTGTCAACCATAGGCCTATAAAGAGATTTTTAACTTACTGTTAAATAAAATGTCAGGATTTATGAAAAGCTTTATAGATAGAAAACATCATAAGATGCAGGAAAACATCGTAAGATGTAGTGAACATCATAAGATGACTTTGACAAAGCAGCAATGCTTGATTTAAATATGGGGATACCATACAGGTTTCTGATCTTCAGTAACATCCTATACATAATTATGGAAGGAGTTTCAGGAAACAGTTTTACCTATAAAGAACTGAAAAGGTAATTAATAAAGAAAAACTAATCTGTGTACAAGTACTTTTTGGATACTGGAGGTGTTTAATGGACAGCATCTGTAGACAAAAAACACACAAATGAACAACAACAACAAAACTTGCCCAAGAATCCTGTATTAATATACCAGACTGTAAATAGTCATCAGGTAAGTTGTAATTTTAATGTTCACTATCAATCGGTGATAACAAACAAATGAACAAATCCTGTCCTTGACTGACTTTAACACAGGCAACTTCATTTGTTTCCATCTCCAGCTGTCCTTTTATTGTTCAGGGTCCAAGGATCCATGGGTAGTACCCTGTCCCCTTTCTTCTGACTCCTTTGGTCCTCATTTATCACTACTTGTGGAAAATCTTGACTTCTGATATACACAGTTTTACATCTTCCACCACTAAGACAGGGTCTATTTTCCACGGAATTCTATACCATCTTTATTTACAGAGGGTGGTTTTTTCCCCTCTATTCATGTACTTGTGTAGCTTGGAAACCTTCTGTGTCTTTGTGCTATAGTTGTTGAGTATTGTGCCTATCATAGTAGTAGGGAATGGCTGGTTCTACCCTTAATCAGAATATGGAGACTGACTTTGCCACGGTGTTTGGGTTTTAAAAAATTCCTGTCACTCAGACGTGTGCCCACTATACCCCTTGTTTGTTATTGCAATTGTGGCTTCTATTTTACCACTTCTGTACCCACAGTTAATTGCCTTTTTAATATTATCTACTGGTAGTTAGAGATACTTGCTTTGGATTAAAATGGTTTACTTTAAATAGTCTGTGATTTGAGTTTTGCAACATTTTGAGTTTTGTTATTTTTTCTGTGTTTTGCAGGAACCACTAATATTTCATGAAATGTGTGTTTTGCTGAGAAAAGAGTTTCTGAAATTTTCAGATTAAATATGGACAATTGTTCTAAATACAATCATGATGTAATATTTTGTGGGTGAATTGATTCAACATGTGGTTAGCAATACTCAGTTATAGGAAGAAACAGCAATCCCATTAGGAAGCTTCTGGAAGAATGATCTATGAAGGGTCTTCCTTTTATCTTTTGGTCTCTTATTAG
This sequence comes from Dolichotis patagonum, assembly GCA_004027295.1. Lineage (NCBI taxonomy): Eukaryota > Metazoa > Chordata > Mammalia > Rodentia > Caviidae > Dolichotis > Dolichotis patagonum. The sequence continues at coordinate 66,133 of PVJX010003443.1, read as the reverse complement.
CATGTGGAATCATTTATAAATATTCCCTACATGAAGTATAATGGCAAATCTCCTGTAAAGCAGACTTAGAAGTTTTAAAGTCAGATGTACAAATTTAAAATGAGAAAAATTTGAACATAGATGTTTCTACTCAAAAGAAATTGTCTTCGTTTAATTAATGAAGAACAAGACATACATAAATATATTTATATATATGAATTGTATTTTGCTCCTTTCTCCCTTCTTTTTTTCCTCCCTCTCCCTTTCTTCTTCTTTCCTTCCTTCCTTCCTTCCTTCCTTCCTTCCTTCCTTCCTTCCTTCCTTCCTTCCTTCTGTGTTTTATTTTAGAGTAAAAATCAAAGACCAGTGTCTTCTTTGGGAAAAACAAGAACAGAGCATGAAAAGTATCTTTTTCAAAAGTTGGGGAGAGCCTTATTGTTGTGGATTTACATGTGTTGGTAGTGCAAAAGCCTACTTTTAGCCACAGGAAAAAAATAAAGAAATAGTAGATTGGGAGCACCTTACCAATGTAATAGCAACAACAGCCAAGACAAGTGCCTCCTAATCAGTGCTATGAAGTTTAAAATTTCACCATACTTGACACTCCAAAGTGATGAAGTCTTCTATTTATATTTAAAAAGGTAATGTGCTTTATAAAATAATCAGTGTCTGGTGCAACCTTTTGTTTTAAATCAAGGAATCTCGGTACCCTTGCAAGACTCACACCTGATAACAGATTGTAAAAAAATGGCAGGGCTGGGGATTTAGCTCAGTCGCATAAGTGCCTGCGTGCCAATGGAAAGGTCATGAGTTCGATCCCAGGCACCAAAAAAAAATAATAATAATTAAAAAAAAACCCACCCTATATTCTAAATCTGACCACAGTGCTGACATAGACTCTTACATGGCAGATAACTGGTAATCTGAGTTATACCAAGTTAGTCATAAATGGTAGAAGAACAAATGCATGGGAAACTTTTGTCTGGATTAAGAAATTTTCCTACTCAAAAGTTCTGAAGAATTCATTTTAAGGGATGAACAGTGAAATCGAGACCATCACATGGCCACTTTATGCTTGTGCTTCTTTCTGGACAATTAGGACCTCAAAGCAGGTATTATGATATCCTTGTCCTCTGTTATTCAATCCCCAAAGCAAGTTCAGGAGTTTGCAAAGATAGTGACTAGGCCCATGGAACTCAATCCTGGGTGTATTTTTCATTTAGTGAATTTTTGAAAAATTCTTTTGTGCTGTCAGAGAATATTATTTTGTGCAAATCTCTGATTTGTACATAGTCCCAGAAGAAACTGGCATAGAATGCTGAACTCCTCCTAGATAAAATAAAAGATTAAATGAAGAAGAAAAGAGTAAATAAGGTAAATAAATCGATGTTTCAAAAACAGATTTTTTTCAGTTTTTATTTTTATTAGTACATGTTAGCAGCACATAATTACATTTCTTGTGTGGAGTTGTTATATGTACATGTAAATTCTTTCTTTATATCCTTTCCCTTCCTCTCCCTCCTTCTATCTCTTGATCTTCTTCTCATCTGAAAATTATCTATCTCTCTATTTCCTATTATCTGTCTTTTATTGATTGATATGGTTGAAAATGTTTAGGTTTTTTGAACTCTTTGATTACTTAACCTCTCAAAATATATTTAATTATAGAAGTAACACATATCTGTTTGCTTTCTCCACAAAATGAAAAAAAAAATCAACCCTCTCACTCCCAGTTCTATATTCCAAAGTTAGTCACTTGTCAGTTCCCATTTAGTTTTCCTGGAAATTAACACCATCAAGGAGCTACACAGTGACACAGCAACTTTAAAATATATCTATTCACTTTGTGCCTTGAAAATGTAACAGTTTAGTACACTTTCCTTTCATCATGTTTCCCATCCCCACTTGTAGTTATTTATTCATCCTTCAACTCATACTTATCCTTAAGGTTTTGAGATGTGAAACCAGCAAGATGTTTGCCTTCTTGAAACTTTCATTAATTTAATTCAGATTAGAGTTGAATTAAACCTACAGTAATATATACAGTAGTACATAACTCATTACTTCATAGAGTAATGAAGTATATTATTACTTTGAATAGTATAATTTAAATTTTATTTATCCAGCAAAATTTGTAGGTATCCATGAGCTAGTATTTTTTAGAAGATGGAAATGAGCTTTTCTATATTTTTCATTACTTTTCTGCCTTCCTCCTGCACTCTGGGTACTACACCATTACATGTACAATGACAAAGTTTATAAGATTTGTATTACATTCTATAACTTAGTGAAATTTTCCATGATAAATTGATTTTATCAAAACCTAAATTACACAAACTACATTTACTACATATCAAATATATCACACGATTGGATCCACAGGAAGGAAATTATGTTCTAATGCTTCCAACCCTGTTCCAATCAATATTAAGGTTCCAAATATTCAAGTTAAGAAAGAATATCAGTCATTGAAAATCTTGTATTTTAGTTTGTTTCACATTCAATTCAAATTTAATGCCTTTCACAACTTTCTGCTTTTTCTCAGAGAATTTGAATTTCATTTTTCTTACTAAAGCAAGAAGCATATACCATCATATTGTATTTAAGAATGTTTATGTTCTTAATCACAGAATTTCATATCAGAGAATCTGCTTTATCTTTTAGCCCGTTCTTCAAGACTCATTTTGTTTCTGGTTCTAGTCAGTCATGCTTACTGTTTATGGACTCTTGTTCCATTTTTATTATGTTGTATCATGTTGTCTTCCATTCTTAGTGTGTGTGTGTGTGTGTGTGTGTGTGTAATTTGTTGAGATGTATCTGTAAGTTATTTTTCTTTTCCAATGATTGCACATGGAAGGTCAGCACTATGAAGATTTTTTTTGTTGTTCCTTTCTGTCTGGGCTCCACACAGGCAATAGCAGGCTGAGCATGCTCCTCTGATTCTGGGCAGACAAAGCCTCTGCCTCTGTGTTTGGCTGTCCCAACAGTCCTCTCTGGCAGTAGCATGGTGGCAGAACAAGTGAGAATTTGGGAATGTTGGACTGTGAGATTTATGAGATAGTTCACCCTCACCCCTCAGTTTGTAATGCAAATATTTGTTCTTCATGATTTGACACGCCCTGAGATATGGAACCTTCCCATTTTCTACTCCAACCTGGGTACAGTTGCTGGATCACAGAGACTTTCAGCAGTATTATCATTACTTTACTGGCATTTAGCTTCTCATTTTAATGGCAGTATTGAAGTGTGGGTGCCCTATTGTATATATAGTACAGTTTTTACCTAGACTTTAACTCTTCTTTGTCAACCACAAAGGAAGTGCAAAGATAGAGACAGAGACAGGAGGGGGAATTTGAGGAAGATAGAGTGAGGAGAGAGAAAACAAATGACTACTAGGAAGTTTCTCCTTAATGCATTAAACTATTTTTAATCACTTAACGTGACACCTTCCCTTGTGAGGAGTAAATACTGTGATGGAATATGTACATGTCTGACAGTGAATGGACACTGAACTGATGTCCACTGAACTGATGAACGCTGTATCTCACAATTCAGAAGAAAATCTCCTTTGAGATGTGGCCCTGCTGTGATAAGGTGCAACTTGGACTTTCATTCCATTTGTAGGTCCAGTTGTGGCATTTCTTATGACATGTATATGATTTGAATTCATATTTAAAGCCATAAAATGTGTCAAGGCACAGTGTATCTTAACTAAATAACCTTAATGATTTTTTTTCTAATGAAAAGAGTTTCTTACTTCATTATGCTTTAAAAAACCATCAATATCCAGGTTCTAGTTCCATAAACTATAACCTCAAATCAGCAGTCTTTTAAAGCCACACAAAATTAGAACATGTAGCTGCCTTTATCTTTACAATTAAATAAAATACCTTTATTTTTAAAAGTACATTACCTCCTCTATCATTTCTTCTAATACTATATAATATTATGTATAATAATTTCTTGAGGATATCTATTAGATATTGGATTACTTCTTAATTATGCTTAATAATTAAAAAGTACTATTTTTACATATTCTTTACCTTTGACCCAATTCTGGCACATTGATTGACTTTACCTACTAGATCTTTACCTTGGAGGAAGTAGAACAAGAACCAACAGCTGGGGTGTGACCTGGGAGCTGGTTAGAAATGCAGAATCTTGGTTTAAAATGCAGCCCAACATATAAGGCAGAGAAGCTGAGGACAAAACAGGGATGACATGTATATCCAGGAAGCCCTGCTGCCCAGCTAAAGTCATAAGGACCATGCTGCATAGGTCTCTCTAGTCTGTGACTTTTATTGATCCTGTTTTATTTTTAAATTAGTAAAATGGACTGAAATACATTTTATCTTTTTCCCTTTAACTATAAGGAAATTTAAATATTCACTGAAAATTTGATAGAGTTTACCTATAAAGATTTTGGAACTTGATTTTTTACGAAAACCTTCTGGGTTATGTGAAACACTAGCATTTTCATTCATGTTTTTTTCTGCAATTTTTCTTCTTACACCAACCTTGACATTTTGTGTTTTTTTCAGGAATATTAATGTCATCATCTACAATTTCAGACACATTAGACAATAGCTGTTCCATAAAAATTCTGCTTTGTCTAGTTATTTCTCCTTTATGGTTTGAATTCATTTGATTTGTCTCTTTAATCAGATCTGCAAAAGGTTTATCTCCTTTATTAATTCTAATTTCTGACTTAATTTCATTAAGTTTTCTGTTTTTAGTTCATTATTGATTTATTTTCTGTGCTCTCTACTTTTAATAAATCCTATTTTGAAAATACTATATTGAGTTACCTCTTTTTTTTTTTTTTTTTTTTTTTTTGGTACCAGGGATCGAACTCACGACCTCACGCTTGCCAGGCAGACACTTAAGCCAGTGAGATAAATCCCCAGCCCTTGAGTTACCTCCTTTATTTTAAATTTAAAAATTAAGACAAACTGACACTCTCCTTCTTATTGCTGCTAAAGCCTCAGTTAAGCAATCGTTAGCCTGCACCTGGGTGCATTCTGAAAGTATGTTCTTTCCACTACTGTTTCTCCTAATTTCTTTGAGGACACCTCTTAGAATCATGCTTCATAATTTTGCTTCAATTTAAAAAAAAACATTTATGATGTTCAGTCTTTGAGTCTTCCTTTGCCCACCTTTGGCAAATTTTTAGACTTTATTAGATTCGCCAGATGGGAGGGATTGACGAATAGAGCATGCAGAGAGTACTGTGTTATCATCACATAGAAAAATATCCAGATTCAATGACTTTCAGTATTGTGGATAAATCTTGCGTAAATTACCAAGTGGCTAATATTGGATCAATTAGGACTCATTTCTGATGACAGGTTATCTGTGAGTGCTGTGAACCTGTAAGGAAATTTTACATCCACATTCCATAAATTGGAGACAAACTAGCCCTCCTGCTTATGGTGCTGCAGGAGAAATCCTTTGGCATCAGGTATGGGTGGAAGGAGCTCAATATCTCAGACTATTTCTTCTATCTCTGAGATGCTATGAACTTTGCCCTTAAGACATGCTAAAGCTTTGTGATGTGTACTCCATCCAATATAGGAGGCTGTACACATTCTTTAGTTACCTGTTTATTAACTAACTGCATTGATAGGAAAGCTGATGCCCTGCTGAATCTAGAAATCAGCTAAATATGAAAGCTACTGGAGGAACGGAGATTGCCTTGGATATGTTTCAGCATAACAAATGAAGGGAGAAAATAACTCAGAGCTGCTTGTACTTAAAATGTTTTATACTGCTATCTGCATAAGAAAAACATCCAAATGTCACTCTAATCTTACATAAAATAGTCTTTCCTTCTGCTCTTCAGCACAATGAATTAGGAAGCTAGCAAGCCAGAAAACAAAATCTACAATGAACTAGTGGTAAATTTGTTATCTGTTAAAGAGACAAGGGATTTTTCTCTTCTTTTGTATTAATCAGAAGTAAACAGCAGACAAAGGAGTAAAAATAGGACTACCAGAAATTGGAGCTGCTGGCTTCTGTACAACCTGCCAATATTAAAATGAAGAGGGTTGGCAGCATAAAAATAAGCAGTTTTCTGTATAGGCAATGCTGTTTAAACATGTGTCTCCATAGTGGCATACAACAGAGGCATGATAAAATAATAGAAGTTAGAGCTGATTCCAAAGAAGTAGAATAACTATACTACTATAGCAATCATTGTTAAATGCCTATCATCATCTTTTGAAATCCTATGTAGCCATTATTTTTGTTGTTGTTTTTGCTTTCCTTAGTTTGCTTTTTTTTTTTTTTTTTTTACTTGTTTGCTTCTTGATTTTTCTGTATTTTTTTCTCTTTAAAATAAAAAAAAATAAAGAACTAGAAAATGATGGACACAAGGCAGGCAGAAATAAGGTGTACTATGCTCTCTTTTTTTTGTGGGGAATGCTGGTGACAAGTATGAATCTGAATCTGTGGTGTACCCACCTACTCTTAGCCCTTACAGATGCACATGTGGAGTATCTGCCCATTGCAGACAAATGTATCCTGAGAAAGGAAACATGTGTTGAGGTCTTCATTTAACACACATAATTACTGTTCCTTCTATAATTAGAAAAGTTAGTGTCTAGGAACTTTCTTAATTTATTGTCATGATCATTTTATTATTTCAGTGCTGGAAATAACTGCTGCATTATTATTCTAGTAAGAAATTTTAGGTGCTGTGAATAAAGTGTATATTTTCAAGGTATAGAACAAATTTTGACTTGTATATATACATTATTTATAAATCTACTTAAAGCAAAGAGAAATGGGTTATATAGCTAAATTTGAGAAGAAATCTAAAAAAACACACATTTCCTGATAAGATTTACCTGTGGTTTCCCAGTATAAGAGTCCAAATAAAAATAATTCTGGGCTCAGTGGGAGGGAATTTTGCCAAGAAAAATCTTTCAGGAATCTTTATACAAATAGAAATGGAGATGGACTTTGAAATGATGCTTCCATTAATTAAGAAGGAGTAATGAAGGGCTGGGGATTTAGCTCAGCTGCATAAACACCTGCCTTGCAAGCATGCGGTCTTGAGTTCGATCCCTGAAACTAATTTAAAAAAAAAAAAAAGAAGAGTAAGGCAAAGATAGCCCCTTGCCAAACTCTGTGTAAGTGCCAGCAGCCAATTTCACGTCCCCATTGCCTAATCAGTGAAGCCTCAGAGCCATCTTTGTCCAGGACTCAGGTTCCTGTCCTTTATATTTTTCTCATGTGCTAATAATGTCAAAGTTGTCAGTGCTATAGAAAGATGAGAGAGCTTAACTGGGCTAAGTATGGTGCAAAGATGTAATTTATATTCCCTTGCAGGGCTTGCACAAGGCACTGTAAATAAGTTTTGATGTTTTAGGAAAAAGGAGGCCTAGGGAAGCAATTCTGTTGCTTAGTGCTCTCTCTCTCTCTCTCTCTTTCTCTCTCTCTCTCTCTCTCTCTCTGTCTCTCATAAGTGCCTGCTTGTCAAGTAGTGTGTTCATGAGTTCGATCCTTAGTACCCCCCAAAAAAACCCCAGATGTGTAAAGCAATGAAACACAATAGAAATCCCTGAAATAAATACATGTCTTTTTAAAAATTTTTTATTTTAAAGAGGGTAAAACTAAACATAACAAAACAGAACAAAGTAAATCAGAAGAAAACAATGTAAGTGACACAGATTTCAAAGCAAGATAGTATCCTCTATGGCTACTGTAATGTCTTTTGTTTTCTTCCAAATAGTCGTCCGTATCTTCACACACAATGAATGCATACAAAACAAAATAATATTAAACTGATCAGAACAGAGTGATGAAGGCATTATAGGCCTACAAAACCAGACAATAGGAAAATCAGCAATGGCTGCCATAATGTCTCTTGTTTGCATTCAAATTAGCTGTACATACCTTCATGTATGGACATAATTGAAATTAAACAATACAAAACAGACTAAAACCACACTGAAAAAAGAATAATAGCATTACTGGATTTCATGGCATGACAGCATGTTATCAGCAATGGATACCATAATGTCTGTGGTTCACTGTTAACAGTGTGGTTCACTGTTAACAGTGAATTGTTAACAGTCTCACTCTTTGAATGTCTACTTTACATGTTTTAACTTTGTAATTTGAACAACTATTACCAAGAAGTCAGTATGTAATATGTCAAGCAATAATTTCTTAGGTTTTTTTGTTGTTGTTCTTTTCCTTTTTTCCTTGGAATACTGTATTGTTGCCACCCTTTATTGTTTTGTTGTTTTCTCTTTAAATAAAATTATTTAAAAAAAAAAAACCAGTTCTGCTCCACGATCTGACAAAAACAGCAATATGGTCATCCATCTTACCCACTCAAATATACATGGAATTATATCAAAAGGATAAAATTAAACACAACAAAACAGAGTGAAGTGGATCACAAGAAAGCAATGTAAGAGACATAAATTTCAAAACTAGACAATTGGAGATATTCACTCTCTATCATATTGACTCTTGTTTTCTTCCAAATAGTTGTCCATATTGTCACATATAGGGAATTCACATGAAACAACCTAGTATGGAATTGATCTGAGCAGGATGAGGAAGGCATTTCAGGTCTTCAAGACCTAACAATAGGCAAGCCAAGAATGGCTGTCATAGTGTCTCTCATTCTCCTCAAAACAGCTGTCCATACCTTCATGTGTGTTGAACTTAAACTAGGCAAAGCAAGCTAAAATCACTTTGAACAAAAGGTGATAGTTTTGCTGGATTTCATATCATGACATTATGAAATCAGCACTGGATATTGTAGTGTCTCTTTTTCTTCAAAGTAGTTGTTCATTTCACATGTGATATATAGTTGGTTCTCATAAACTGTTTATAAGCTCCATGCATGAGTCTCTACATGTATATCTACATGTATATCTTTCTGTATTAGCAGGAAAAACAAAACAAAGCAAGATAAAACAAAACAATTCCTAGAAAAGCATGAGGCAAAAAAGTCACATAAAACCACAATACAAGGTGATCTACAATGGTTACCATCAGCCTTTCTTTTATTAATCTACTTATCTCTTGTTTAATTTGAATTAATATTTCAGTTTTGGTCCCGCTTACGAGGTCCTGAAGATATCTCTTTATGTCTGCTAACACTGTGTTTGATGTTGCATTTTTGCTGCCCTCAATCTCTTTTGTATTTACCTCTGCTTCACCAATGTTCTCAGAGTTGGGGGATGGGAGTTTTTTCTTATTTCTCCCTTTCGTCATGTTTTTGGTTCCTTCCATACAAGTGTACAGTGTAATTCCCAGACCCTTTTCTTGTTGGTTAAGGCTCCTCTAGAGGGCACAGGCTAGGAGCTTTTGTCCTCTTCAACAGGCTATCAGAGATTAGAGTTCACACATGGGCAGTGTGCGCTGGCGCCTCCCCTCCGGGCCAGTCAACCTTTTCAGGCCTTCACTGCATCAGTGTGTGCCGATCTAGGGAATTAATTTGTAGCAACTTTCCGGCCAGCAGCGCGGCCTGGTCCAAGCAGATTCCTCCAATACACTTGGTGAGGGGAGCAACCAACTGAAGCTGCTTCCTTATGGAGTTAGGGCTTTCCTGCCCAAATCCAACATGTCGTCCAGTTGGTTTCCCCTTTCTCGTGGGAGGGTCTTATTCCCATCACTCAGTGCGTGTTGATGCAGGTCCCCGAAAACTGCTGGGTTCCCAGACCTCTGACTTCAGCGCGGCTGCACTGTGAATTCATGGTGCTTCTGTTTGGGTCGCGTACAGGGTAGGTCCGGGTGAGCCGCATGCAGGCCCCGCACTCCGGCCGCTCCATAAATACGTATCTTAATAGTCAGTTAGTTTCCAATAATGTCCCAGAACACAAAATGCGAAAAGAATGATGTCTTTGTCTCTATGGAAATGGTCTTGGGAGAACTAATTATCCACATTCTAAACAATGAAATTAAGGTTTGGCATGGTGGTTCATGCCAGTAATGTCGGCTACTCTTCAAGTGGAACAAGAGAACTGCAAGCTTGAGGTCAGCCTATGTAATTTAGCAAAACCCCTTTCTCAAGATAAAAAAAAAGTAAATGGGCCAGTGTTGTAACAGCCATAAAATACTTGTATAGCATGCAAGAGGTCATGGTTTTCCCAGTGTTTCTAAACAAAAAAACAAACAAACAGATAAACAACTGATACATAGAAAAGAGACAACAAGTATTGTAAAGGATACAGAGGAAAAGGAACACTTTCACACTGTTGGTAGAAATGCAAATTACTACAACCATTATAAAAATAGCTATGGAAATTTCTAAAAAAAAGTAGAACTAGAAAAGGAAATGAGAACAGTATATTGAATAGATACCTACATTCCTCATTTGTTGAACTATCATTCACAATAGTCACAATATGGAAACAACCTAAGTATCTGTGACTGTTAACCCTGGGATGTGGACTAAAATTTTTTTTTGCCTTTAAATTCAACAGCAAAGCTGAATAATACAGAAAATTGATACCAGGAGCGTACGTGGTCATATGTTTTAGAAGTCTTTGAGAATGATTTAAAGGCATTTGGAAAAAATGGACATGTGAGCTAAACAGTTCATGAATGGTTTAAGCAAAGCCAGATCAGAGATTCTGGTGAGATCTCAGGATCAGATTGCTAATAGGAATGTATATAGTAAAGACCATGTTTAGGAGGTTTCAGGTAGGAGCAAGGATTCTATTAGAAGTTGTACTAAAGGCCATGTTGACAGAAAAATTTTGTATATTTTATACATGTCTTGAGACTTTGCAAGACAGCAAGATTAAGAGCAATAAACTAATCTACTGGAAGAAATTGCAGTACACTTCAACAAGATTGTATCATGGGTACTGCTGGATGTTTTTCACTAGATTTTTCATGAGAGTCAGAGTCAGAACATAAATCAGAAAAGTAAAGAATAAAAAAAATAAAAACTAAGAAGAAACCACATGTAAAGTTGAAAGTATCATGCTCTAGATACTAACATCATCGAAATGAAGCCAAGTCCTTGTACAAACATAGTTGATGCCTTAAAGACACCTCAGAAATCAGCAAGGACCTTCCCATCACAGATTCAAAATATAAACCTATCATTTAAGATAGTCCCCGAGACCCTTGGTAAAGAAGGAACATCTAAGGAATTGGTTTCATGGGATTCATTTCACCATACTCAGTCATGCAGGCACTGTAGCCTTTGTCCAAATGGACCTGACTACATTTGTGTTAATAGTAGACCTTACATCATCTATGTGATGCTGGATTTGGTGGGGTACAGAATGCAAGAGTTGTTGGGTAAGGAAGACTTCCACCCAAATTTTAAAACATGGCATGACAAGTTAAGAAAGGGGCCCTGGTAAGGTAGTGAATAAAGTGGAAATAATGTTGAAAATACAAGAGAGACTCCAAGAAGTTAGAAAAGTGGAACATCTGCTGAGGAAAGCTACATGCCATGAGGTGATCCAGCCAAGAGCAATGATGTGGACTGCAACTTGCAAGACCATAGAGATAGGGCCATCCTTGCCCTTTGGAATTCTTATTTTATGACAGTGTGTCCTAGATGCTTGATATGAAGCCACAAGATGTAATTGTTGCCCTGTTGGTTTTGGTCCTTTTTCCCCATCCTCCTATACCTCCATTTTTAAATGGGAATATTTACCCTGTATCATTGTATCTTGGCAATATGTAACTTGATTTTTCTTTTTATAGATATTCACAGCAAAGAGTTTGACTTGAGTTTCAAAATACTTGGCTTTGGACTTTACAAATGTGTTGGAACTGTTGAGACTTTGGAGTAGAGATTATTGTATTTCTAGTTGTTTATAGGATTTGTATTATTTTAGGTTGACTTAAGAACTTCCTCTTATCTTTATTTGGAGATGAATTGATTTAAGGATGTGCACTTGCATGTGACATTGACAAAGGGGTATATTGTGACTATTAATCCTAACATGTTAATTTCATTGCATTAAGAAACTCCTAGAAGATTAGTAAAGCATGCTCCTGGGTGTGCCTGTATTAGTCATGCAGTTGTGGCCCTGTGATTTTAAACACTGATTTTTGGGGGTACCAGGGATTGAACTCATCTCGCGTTTGCCAAGCAGGCACTTACACCACTGAGCTAAACCCCCGGTGGGCCCTGTGATTTTGTGTGGTTGCCTGCCTGTTCCTCTTTGGCACTATTCCCTTGCTTTTTTTCTGGACACTATGAATTTTGCCTCTCCACATCCTTCCCCTGTGTATATATATATATATCTCATAGGATATATATATATATATATATATATATATATATATATATATATATATCCTGCAAGAGACCTAGAATTCAGTCACCTGGAAAATAATAACTTGGCTAAAAGAAAAAAAAAGAGTAGCTCTTCAGGAATTGGGAGGGAACTGACACAAAAATCAGAAACTACAGAGAAATTGAAAAAGCCGAGCATGGCACAGTAAAAAGAACAAAGCCATCTGCAAAGCTCACACAAATCTCAGCTGAAGACTTCCTTTGACATACGAAAGCTTTTTAATAAGACAAGATCCCAGCAGTTGATTCTGGGGAAGTGTTCCCATGCAGTTTGATTTTTGTTCATGAACTCTCTGCCTACTCCTATGTTATCAAGATTTCTACCTACTTTTTCTTCCAGAAGATTTATTGTTGCTGTTTTAATATTTAGATCTTTGATCCATTTTTACTTTAGTTGAGTGTATGATGATAGAAATGGATCTAGTTTTGGTTTTTGGCATATGGAGAGCCAGTTTTTCCAGCATCACTTATCAAAGAAGCTAACTTTCTCCCAATGTACATGTTTGGCACCTTTGCAAAGTAGATTTGGCTGAGTGTGTTGGCAATTGTGGCTATATCTTATAATCTACTCCAATTATCTGCAGGTCTGTTTTTATTCCAATATAATGCTAATTTTAAATCACAGTAGCTTTGTAATACAATTTCAACTCGGAGATTGTGATGCCTTCTGCCTTAGCTTTGTTGTTTAGAATTGCCTTTGGTATTGTAGGTCTCTTTTTGTTCAGATGAATTTTAAGGATGATTTCTCTAGATCTGTCAGGTATACAAATCATATTTTGTTTGGAATTGCATTGAATCTGTATAAAAATTTTGGGAGAATGACCATTTTTACAATGTTTGTTCTTCCTATCCATGAACAAGAAATCTCCATTTTCTGAAATCCTCTTCAGTTTCCTTTTTCAGTGCAATGTAGTATTTACTGTATAGATCTTTTACTTCCTTTGTTAGATTGATTCCTAAGTATTTCACTTTTTTGGATGCTCCAGTGAACATTGTGCTTTCCCTTATTTCTCTCTCAGTGAGTTTGTTGTTTGTGTACAGGAATGCTATTGATTTTTGAGTGTTGACCTTGTATCCAGCTACATTACTGAATTTGGTTATTATCTTTAGGAGACTTCCAATGGAGTTTTGCGGGTCTTCTATGTACAGTATCATATCATCTACAAATAATGATAATTTAACTTTTTCCTTTCCTGTTCTTACTCTTTATTTCTTTCTTGTTTGATTGCTCTAGCTAATATTTCTAGAACTATAATGAATTAGAGTGGTGATTATGGACATCCTTGTCTTGTTCCTGATTTTAGATTGAAATTTTTCAGTTTTTGTCCGTGTAAGATGTTGGCTGTTAGCCTATCATATGTGGTTTTTATCAGATTGAGGTATAGCCATTTATTCTGATTATCTGTAGGTTTTGTATCCATGTTTAAATTTTTTTTAATTTTTATTTTATTTTGAAGAGAGAAAAAAACAAAATAAAACAAAACAAAAAAATACATACAAAAAAATAAGAAGCAAAAAGACAAATGACCCTACATATTTTAAAGCATATTCTTGGATAGCCATCATAAAGTTAAATTCATATATATTTTATTGCAGTATTTTTCTATTTTAGTAGTGTTTTGTTAGCATATATTGATTACACCTATTTATGAGATCCACCGTGGTATTCCTATATATAAAATACAATACTGATCATATCCTCCCACTGATGCTGTAATTTTAAAGCTACATTATCAACAGGCTTCCCCTGATTGTCTTGTATGAAATAGCATATCCTACCAACTGCAACTAACTACCTTCGGTCTTCTTTGGCTTTCTTCCTGTATTTCACTATCATTAAATCTGTCTCATATCTATCTACCTATATATCTATCCATCCACCTATCAGGTATATATCTTCCATCTGTTATCAGACATGATGAAACATCATTTATTATCAGTAACCAAATTCCAATAGCTCTCACTAGAATTAAACTCCATAACTATTTAAATAATGACTACTTCAAAAGTTCTCAGTAAATATGACATGAATCAAGAAACATTCCAGTTAAAATTTGTGGACTTACGCAAGGTAAATGAGTCTATAATGTTTGTTCTATTATATGTGGAAGATCACAATTTTCTCCTAACTATGCATTTCTCATTTCAGGTCTTATAAATGTGAATGGGTTTTGTTGTAAAAAGTGAGTTAAATTTGCTACTTTTAAATAGTGAGTTAAAACTTATAATGAAAACTAAGCAATGTTAAAGAGATGCATGACTTATATTATCATTGTAAGAATAAGCATAAAGCTTTGCAGTTACATGAAGTAGCTCTATTTTCAAACTCTTTCAAATACTTCTCTCTGTTAGGTTTCTCACTCCACAGCTATGCCTTTCCAAATTTTAGATGCAAGAAAAAAGAAAAGAAATCAGTTAGTGTTTCTTTTCTCATTTGTATGAAATCTTCTATCACCATTCATTCCCTAATTTAGCCATTGATAGTAATCTGTTTGTAGATCCAGCTAATGAGGTGCCCCATAAAAGTCATCCCTGGATAGAAAGCGTAATAGTTTTTCCATACTGGATAAAATTACTTGACAGTCATAACTTAAGAGAAGTTTATTTTGGCTCAAAGCCTCTGTGGGTTCAACCTATCATCATTTGTCTCTAAAGCATAAATAACATGTCGAAAGACATGGTAGAGGTAAGCTGCTCAAATCAAGGCATCCATGAGGCAGAGAGAAAGAGAAAGAGATGAAGACAAGAATATTCCCTTCCAGATCATCTTCCCAGTAACCCACACCCTCCAGCCCCCACCTGATTGAATAGCATATTTAGCTACTGAACTCATCAATGGATAAGGCACAGTGCCCTTCCACACAGATGAGACTTTTGGGGACATGTTAGAGCTAAAACATAAAATTTCATCCTTGGCTCCCAAAAGGCTCATAGCCATCTCACTACACAAAACGTATTTCATCCATCTCTAACAATTGCCAAAGACTTAACAATTCCAACATTTCTGAAAAGTTCAAGTCAAAACTTGACTCTGAGATTCAAGGCAAACTTTTAGCCATGAGACCATATAAAAAATCAAATGGATAGTAAAATATTTCCAGTATATAATGGAGCAGGGTAAACATTTACGTTCCAAAAGGGAGAAATGGCAAATAGAAATGAATTGTATCACTTCAAAACCAAAGACTAGCAGGACAAACATTAAATCTTAGAGCTGCATGTCCAATATGTAGGGCAGATTATAGTGAGATGTGAACTCCACCGGCTTGGGCAATCCCACATTTATGGCATTTCTGGTTGCATCCCATATACATCCTCTCTCTTGGACTGACTCCACTCACTGTATATGGTTTTCCTCAGCAAACATTCCAAATTTATGGTACCTCCATCGTCCTGGAAACTTGAGCGCACGTTGATCAGAGTAAACTCTGAGCTTTACTCTCAGAGTTACATGTACCACTTTCTCATTGGCTTTAACTTCATTCTCAGAGTTTCATGCCCTGATTTTTCATTGGCTTCATGCACAGACTGTGACTGTGCCATACATTTTTACCTGGCCTCTCAGACGTTCTTCTGAAATTTGGTGGAAGCTTCTCTGACCTTATAAGAAGCAAGAAGAGAAAAGTGGAAGGACTTTCCTAGAAAGGTGGGAGAGAAATGAGTTCATATCTATATATTACCAACAATATGCAGGCACTGAAACTGGATATTTAAAGTTCAGGATCTGCTGCCTCTGGATTTCCTGTTCTCCATAAGGTTTTAGATGCTGTAGTTACTGATCAAAATGAGGAAGAGGAAGAACAGCTAATAATTTGAAGATATTTATTTACACCTTTGCAAGTCTCTTTGTGGTACAAAGGTATTAGCAGGAGTTACAGTTACAAGTTATGGACCGTTTATTTAGGTTATCTAAAGGACTTTAAATCTCACTTGGGTCATGGAGTTGAATATTCCCTGGGAATTGGGGCTCCAGTAATAGGCCTTATCTGTACGCCTGGAGTCCAGAGATAAGAGTTTAAATCCAGCTGGAATTTGAAGCAGGAGAATTAACTGGATATGAGATTGTAAACCTTTTGCTTCAAATTGTGAAATGCTTCTGGATAGTAGTTACTGTCTGTCCTGATGGCATTTTGGCTCTGAGCGCCAAGCATGAGATGAACATTAGTATCATTGAAGACCTTTTCACAGCATGTGTGATGGATTCAGCCCCGCATGATACTGTGTATACTTGTTATTGATCTTATGATCCCTCTGTAAGTTTCCACTTCATTACCATCTATAAGTTTAGTTTTCAAAAAGATAAATAGGAAAAACATATGAAAGATAAGTAAATTAAAAATCTTCGAGATAGTTTTGTATAAAATTTGCATGTTTATATCACATAAAGATGTCTGAAATAAATATTTTTAAGAAATAAAAGAGTAGTCAGAGATAATACTGTATCTCTTACTTGTACATAATGTATCTTTATTGCATATAACATTGTATCTTTCAAAAATAAAATATATGACCAACATATATTTATTCACTACATAGTATCATAAGAACAAAATAATAAAGCATAGAATTAAGATTGGCAATAGGTTTATGGTAGAAAGGGAACTTAATTATAAATGAAACCAATACTTTTATATGATATTTGGATAATAATCACATAACATAAATGCTTCTGCTTTTTTCATCAAGACAAAAATTATTACTTAAACTGTTAGTAATGAAAATCACTTGTTCTTTGTTTTTCTAACACATACACAAAAGGAAAAGATTTAAGTATCTCTAAATGTTTTGTATTTTCAATTAGACCAAATACCTGGACTCTTTGACCTGTAAAGTTTTAGGAAAGCAGAAGATTCTCAGTGCCTGCAGGGAGCTCAGAGCACATTAAACACTGTGATGATAGTTTTAATGAAAAATTCTCGAGTAACCATTTCAAAAGAATCCTAATAGGTCAGTCACTTAGAATCCAAGTCCTAGACTTCAGCTTTTCTACATTTTAGTAATTCTAGCTGAATAGTACCATATGCTATTATTATAATTTTGAAACATTAGATTTTGAGTTTAAATGCATTTGTAAACTGAATAGAGGAAATATGAGTACTGTTAGTAAACTATACTAATTCCATTTACCTGCTTTTATTTTCTTCTCATTTGTTTTATTATAAGCAGTTGTATATTATAAACAGAATTGCAATATATTACTTTCATTACTAACAACATTATTTAATTATGATATCACATCTGTTTTAATGTCATAATAAAAAATTGTTGAATCTTGATCCTTCTCATAACTTTAAATAATTTCATAATCATATGACACTAATGTACCATATAGTAATTAAACATAGCAAGAAATAAATCCTTAGCAGAATGTGATATTTCTAGCTATATGTTATGAAAGATATTTCCATAAGTCCTAGGAGTGCTAGCATGGCTATTGAAAATGAAGTCACATGATTTTTTAATTAAGAATCTGTGTTATAATGGCAATTATAAGTATCTAGGAAATATGAGAGGCATACCTGTCTGACATAAATTGTCAAATAGGACTAAGAGCATGACATTCACCTTTCTATGTTCACTATGGGCTTTAAATGCCATAGTAAATCTTAGTGTCTAGCATTTTTGAAATCTGGAGCATAAGAGAAAAACACATTTATTATTTCTGTCATCCTGGAAGGAAATGTCAGTTCTGGTCATATACCTTTTTAGCTTCATGTTGTGTTACAAACACTGTCCTACATCATTGAAAATGTGTATCTCTGAAGGAGTCAACATCTTGGTGTCTTTCAATGAGACATTTGGATATTTATATTTTATAATTGTGTAGATAAGGCTTTTGTGATGTCCTATTTTCAGCAATAACTAGAAAGAAATACCTGGAGTGTAATGAGAAAATTAAGAGTAAATCTGGCTTCTCTATAGTTAGTTCAATGGAAAATACATCGGCACATACAAGTGAAATAAACACAGAACCATTTACCTCCTCAGTGAGATGTTATTACCTAATGTATTTGTTTCTAATTCAGCTTCCTAATTTTTGCCATGAGTAAAATGTATGTAATTCAGTATGGGCCTTATATTATGAAATTCTGGAGATTGAAACTACAGAATATTTTTTTTCAGTGCTTATTTTGAGACATTTTAAAGTAGTGCCGGTATTCCTTTTCCCAGAAATAAATTTCAACTGGAAAACTGAGTAATAGTTGTGTGCAAAATGTAAGTCCAACTGTTATTTTTTATTACAAATGTAATGACAAAGTGTAGAAAGAAGCTAAGGTCTCATGTGACCTTTCTAGGAATAAATTCTTAGACATACATATATATATGCATACACACAGTTACACCCACTTCACCATTTTTAGGATGACTTGTGGAATTTAAGAAACCATCAGTTTATCTGCTTGTTAAGAAAATGGCAGTTTTATTGACTTATTTTAGATAACATTAAATTTTTCCATTTAAAAACACACAGTTTCAACAGCTGTAGTGGCACAGGTCTGTAATCCCAGTACTCAGGAGGCTGAGGTAGGAGTACTGCTATGAGTTCAAGATCAGCTTGGCTACATAGTGAATTCCAGGCTAGCATGGAGCGCACAGGGAGATCTTGTCTCAATAAGTAAAAAAATAAATAAGTAAACAGAAAGTTTGATAGTTTTTAGTACAGTCATGTAGTTGTGGGATTGGCAACACGATTTAAGAGTATTTTCATCATCACCAAAAGAAAATCTACATCCACAGACAACCACTTCTAATTTTTTCTGTCAATTTTGCTGTTTATTTCCTGGATATCATTAATCAACTTATTGTTGCTACATATTGACCTTTTTTATATATAAGTGGAAGCACATTATATATGGTCTTGCATGTCTGCCTTGGTTCACATAGCGTGTTTCAAGGTCCTTCCACATTTGAAGCATATTTAATACTGGGTTCATTTTTATTGCCAGATAATATTCCATTATATATATATATATATATATATATATATATATATATATATATACATACTGCATTTTATAGACATTTATTTCTATGTAATAGCTATTATGAATATGCCATGTTCAAAAGTGCATGTATATTTTGTTTTCTCTTGGATATGCACCTAGAAAATTAGATAATTTTCATATGTCTATATTGGTTTGAGGTATGGCAAATTTTTGAAAAGTGGCTGCACTACTTTATATTTCTACAAACAAAGAACAAGGATTGCAATTTATCCACATTCTTGTCAACACTCATGTGGTGGTTTTTGTTTATTTGTGTGTTTTAAGCTATAACCAATCTGTACTCTTAGTTTTTATTTCCCTTTTCCTAATGAAATATATCATCTTTTTTGAGTAGCTGTTGGATTACTTGTATATCTTCTTCGGAGAAATGTCTACAAAATCATCCATGCATTTTTAATTGTATTGGCCTTTCATTGTAACCTGGGCTAGTACTGATTTTTATCTTCCATCCACTTCTTCAATTTTTCCTGTTCACTCCATCTCTGTATTTTATTTTATTTTCCTTTATATTAGAGGATTGTCAGCATTCCTGGATGGAAACTGGGCAATATGTAATGTGCTCAATCCACTTGCATTATTATAGTCTAGAAAAATTTAATCTCTAAGCACTGTGAATAAGAAACCACAATTCACTCAACAGTTAAGAGTGTTTGGAAGAGAAAGTAGTGTTTCCAAACCAAATTTCAGCAAAAGAAAATAAAATCCTACTCTGAAACAGCTCCAAATGTTTATTTAATAAAGTCCTATTTATTTCATTAAAACTGTTTTTTAAGGAAGTTTCTGATACTAGTTTTGACACTCTAATGTGATTTTAGTCATTACGTTATACTTGGGAGTATTTCCATTTGAAGCATTTTCTAATATTACTGAATGAGAGCATCTACCCAAGGTGAAAGATAAATGAAATTAATATTAAATTTTTAAAAGCAGTCAAATTAACACAAACCAAAATCTGACTCTGCCTTTGTGGATCTACTTGCTCTTTCTGAGCTCACATCAATGGTGACTTGACCAATGGGCATCTCCAGAATCTTAGAAAAGTAGATTCTTAAGTGAAATAACCTTAGCAAAGTACATAAATGGGTATTTTTATGACTTATAATTTTCATTCTATAATTCTTTCTCTCTTAGAATTTTCATGTTTTTAACTCAATTTAGGCTTGAATATTACTCAGCTGCACTCAAATGCTAATCCATTTCATTCACCAAATATGAATTATGCACTTGTTTTATGACTGGTGGTAACTAGCTACTTAGAGTCAGAGAAAAGAGGTCTTTTCTGTTCAGGATCTTACATTCTGGCAAGAAACAAATTGGGTTCAATTAATACATTAATAATTATGTAATATATAAATAATCATGTAATGATATAGATCAGTGCTCTGAAGAAGAGTGTGTGAAGATGTCCTTTCTAGCTATTCAACGTGCTTTGCTTTAATGTGCCCATTTCTTCCTGAGATGCTCATCTTGGTCCAATGACTTAGTCTTAATACTCAGTTCCTGTATATTATTTCATCTTACTATTCAGTTCCATGGTTTAACCGTTGGTTTATCAGTTGATAAATATAGAATAAACCTCCACATAATTTTATAGATTGTGTTATGTAGCATGTGTTACGTAGTAATTGACATGACCACTATGATAGCAGCTAATAATGTCATTCATCAATCTCTTCCTTTGTTTATTCTCCACTGGTGCAAAAAAATACTACCTAAAGGCACACACATGTGTACCTCCACACTTTTTATATTTGAAATGATTCATTTGTTTGTTCTTTTTATTCCATCCCTTAGCCTTTCAAATTAATCAGGTCTAGTATCATAAAGAGTCCACTCATGCACTCAGAGGCTCCAATTTTTTGAGGTGCCCAGACTAGTTATGAACTTATTAAAAATTTAAGATAGTTCAGAGCCAACTGGGGTGGTCTCATTAAAAGCATCAAAATAAATGAGTCTCCAAAGAGTCATCTGTAAGTAGGATAATGAAATAGTATAATTTGTAAGGAAAGAAAATACCATGTAGTGTTAGTTAATTCTTTATTGCATGACTGCTAAAATGCTTAAAATAATATAAAGAGCTCAATAGAGAAACTTCTAAAGACAACAACAAAGTATCATTAAGGAGACTAATTAGATGCATGAAGTAGATTGACAATTCTATTTCACAAGCATTGTTATGGAACTTTAACAGTGTTCATCACTTTATAGTGCTTTTCCCCAATCACTTTTATTCAACAATAAAATCTCTCAAATCTGAGAATCAAAATACTTTTCAAAAAGACAAATTATCTTATAAATATACTCTTAGGCTAAGGAAAGCAATACTGAAAGCAGTAAAGCTTTTCCTCTGCCATTTCTTCAAAATGCAAACTGCTTAGCTGATTATCAATGCTTGTTTTATTGGAATTTGACTAACTTGAAAATAAACAGATACTACTGTATTCAACTCTTTTATTACCCAATTAGGAAGGATGTTTCACACCAAGTTTACTTTTAAATTTACTCAGGCTTGAAACAAAAGTATGTGGTCTTTCCATTAACTGTATTTCTTTAGTCTATTATGCATTTCTTTGTCAAATATTTAGTGTCTTTTTGTCTTCCACTACGTCTATGGAATATTTTAGTATAGTGCTGATTCTTACACTTCTTTGATTTCTAACACTTAATACACATAGTAGTTGAACAATAAGTGTTTGTGTCTCTGAACAAATAAATACTTATTACTTATTTGAAATCTATACAGACTGAAGACTATATGCATTGATAATACCTCTGAGATTGGAAGATCTACAATATTGACATCCATTAATCTTCAGCTGGATCTTTCTTTTTTTTTTTTGAGCCAATGTGTTTTCTCCATCCCATTCATACACATGTAGTGTAGAATTACTTTAATTGCTTTACACAGTCGTCTTTGTATATTGTAATAGCAAACCCTTAATTAAAATCCTTCTTTTTCACTCTCCTGCATCCCATACACTTAATAACTATTTAATTTTCATAAATTTTAACTCCTTCCTCCTGTGAACCACTAGAATTTGTTCTATAAAATCTCTTTGTTTGATCCCATTCTATTACATTATTAGACTATGTGTGTGTGTGTGTGTGTGTGTGAAAGAAAGTGATGGACTCATATATATAGTAATAGATGATGATAGAATAATGTATAACTTTAGAGTTTTTATTTCAGTTGAATTCAGAAAACTCTTTCTTTGCTTTATATGGAGTTCAGATTAGTGATAGTTTTCTAGGAACACAGTCCAGAGATATGAATATTTTGTCCCATGTGTGTCTTTGTATATTTTGACTGAGTAACACTGAACATAGCACTAATGTAAATGACATTGAAAGAATATAAGTCACCCAAAGTTCTCTTGTGTCATCTACATAGCTACTTCAATAGTCTAACACAACTGTCACATTACATTCATAAACGTATCCATTATCAGAATTTTGTACACTCATACAAATTTTATTCTTAATAGACAAATAATACTAAACTTAGTGATAGGCCTTTTGATACTTCTTAAATCATTTGAGATCTATCACTGCATTATATGGTTGCTGCCATAATTTGCAGGAATTTTCTATACTTAAGGAAAGTATTTTTCACAACTTCATTGAAAGAAACCAGAGTTTGAACCCTTAAACTTTTCCTAGACCCATAAATATAGCTTCTTTTGAGTCTTACTCTGCTGATGTTGGTGCCAGTACCTGCCTAGATGTGAGTAGCAAACTGTAAGCCCATGTTAAAGAAATTTTATGTTTTGATCATAAAGCATTTAGCGTATTACATTCTAAATTTTGAAAGAAAACCTTGGACTTAACCATACAAATATTTTGTTTAATGTCAGGTGCTTTAAAGTATTTAGAGCTTACTAAGTAGTAGTTCCTTAGGTAAAAGACAAATAATGTCTCCATTTTTTCCCCAAAACTCACTGGCATCAACTTCCTGTAATAGTAAATAGATTATGACTGTTGATTTCTACACAGAAAAGTTGAATCTCTAGAAGAGTATTTTATGTTCATTGCTAGAGAATAAGATACATATGTTCCACAATCTGAAAAAGAATCATTTCTTTTTTTGGAAGTAAAGACTTCAAATTAAAATATAAAGTAATATACATACTACTCTAAAAACACAAATGTGTCTAAGTTTCTTATATTGTGGCTCAATGCAAGGAAAAATAACTAGCATGGCAGTATTTTAAAGAAATAAAAGCTACTTTTATATATTTTGTTTTATTCTCTCTCTCTCTCTCTCTCTCTCTCTCTCTCTCTCTCTCATACACACACCTTTGGGAATTTCAAAAGCATAGAAATTCTCATTTTACACCCACAGAAACTTGAGCATTGTAGAATTTAAATGACTTGCCCAAGGGTATAGGTTAGTGTACAAAGTAATGAGTCTTGAACTCAGGCAGTTTTATTCTAAATTCTGTGTTTTTCTATTACATTCCCTTTAAAAAATCATCTCAAATCACTCATTTCTAATAAACACATAAGATGGTAGCCATTATTCTACATCTTCATTTGAACCAAAGTAACTTTCATTCCATCAGCCTTGACAGGTTGGAAAGAATCCTAGGGGAATGCAGTTGCCAGGAAATTTCAAGCAGCAAAGAAAAAAGGTGACAACCTAAGCTTTAAGATTTATGTGCTGTCAATAGGCAAGAGTGGAGAGGGAAAGAGGAATATTGATT
Source organism: Dolichotis patagonum (assembly GCA_004027295.1). NCBI lineage: Eukaryota > Metazoa > Chordata > Mammalia > Rodentia > Caviidae > Dolichotis > Dolichotis patagonum. The sequence continues at coordinate 42,155 of PVJX010003443.1, read as the reverse complement.
TTAAAAAATGATAATTTGTTTTTCAATAAGCAGAACTTCAGTGCAACATCACCTTGTACTATAAACTCTATAAACACTTCATGATCATTAAATGTTTCCTAAGACTTCTTTTCTAAATGACACTAGGAAATCGAAAGATTTCATAAACAGGGAAAAGTTCCATAGAATTTACAGATAATGTGTAACTCTATAGGAGGCATGTAAATTCTTTTGAGGGAGCTGAGAGAGATAACAACAAACTAGTTAACAAATTATTACTATCATCTAACAGATTGTGAAGTTTCAAAATAAGGTTCTATCTTTGAGTCTAGACAGGAGGACACAAATTTAACGATGTATAGAAATGAGAACTATTTAGGGGCAATATTTGATGAAGAACATTTCACTTTTGAGTTGAGAAATGGAAAATCTTCCTGTTCTATTCCTCATTGTTTCCAAGCATCACTCTTGCTTTTCCAAGCAGACTGTCATTTTTTTTAAATCTTAGAGTAAAAATTCATGTTCCCTGTACCTACCGCTTGACCTTGTTCGGAAAAAAGGATGCCATTGGGGTTACTGAACTGTGAACAGCTATTTCCACTTCTGAAAATGTCTGAGTATTAAGCTTTGGGAATTTTATATTAACTTTTTGCACCCTTTCTGACTGTCAGGCCATCAACTGTCACATCTCTGATTCCCAGTATGCCAACCTCTCACAGCTTCAAAAGAGAGGTTAAGCCACATCAGACTTCATGATTTTGTGCAAAGATTCAGAAATATCAGTTATGAGTTTATCTAATGAAATCTTGCCCTAATAAGTTTGGTAAATCTTACCAAAACAAAAACAAAAACAAAGAAAACTAACAACAAAAGATCTCTATGAAGTTGTCTTTAAAAGTGACTTAATTATAAAACTTGGAAAAGTTTGACACTAAGCTGTAATGAAAATATTGCTCTTCTTTTCTTGGCCTTGGTTAAAGTAATGTCAAATATGAGCTGACTTAGCTAAAAGTAAGTAACATGGTTTTTGAGGAAAATTTTCTTAAATCAGAGCATAATTTTGGGCAAGAAGTGTGGTGTGTTTCTTTTTGTTGTTTAATTCTGAAATAGTGCCATAATTATAGTACTTCTAGAATACATGTTCTAGAATACATGTTTTCAAATGTCATGCATTAAAATCAGGAATGATTCACTGGCAGGTTGTTTTTGATAAGAATAAACATGAATTATAAGCTATGAAATATAAGTTAACAAATTGCATCCATGCACTAATGTCATTAGAATTTAAAACTGAAAAATTAGGAAATGTTGAATTTCAGAAGCCAAGAACCCTTAATCTTTAGCTGGTACTACATACTTTTTAATGAAAGCAATCTTAACTAATAAACAAAAAACAAAATGTTTCTGAGATATTAAATATCACAGTATTTTAGACAACTGTAGACTTGTGAACAAAAGCAAATATTTTGTGCTTAAAATGGGATGTTTTGATACATATGTACATTATATAATGATCAAATCAGAATATTTACCATTTTCATCCCTTTATTTATCATTTCTTTATAGTGGAATAGTCAAAAAGTATTTAAAGTAAATTTTAATTTTACCTCTATCATAACTCATTTTAGATTTTTCATTTTTGTTTAAAAAGTCATACAGTCACAAAATAGATACATGAATAGATTGAGAGGAGAATTGCCCTATTTTGAAAGAATGCTCAGTTAATAATCAAAACATATTTAACGGGACCTAGGTCTTTCTATTTTAAATTAATTTTGATCTGTCAAAAGAATGGAAAGTAGTGCTGTACTTGCAAGGAGATCTTGACATACAGTACTGGGAAAGGAAACTCCAAGATGAATAGATTGGCAGCACATGGGGCATGAATTGCTTTTCAAACAAGCATACTATGTTCCAACCCACACCAGTGAAAATAGATGAGACATGACAGTCCATCAACTGAAAAACAGTGTGCCTTGGGTCTAGCATGCAAAGGGTGATTGATGTTTTCAGCCACAGCCATACTCATGTGAAAATTACTCCAGTTTTTGAGATTTTAGGATGTTAATTAATTGTGTCCCTGACTCTGCTCAGTTGTGAAGCAATAGAGAAAAATATATTGAGTCAACAGACATCAGTATTTGCTATATTATTAAGGAAGATAGTTTTCAGAATACAGCATATGCTTGTGGCCATCGTGATCTGTCCACGCATTTCCTACTAGATGAAATTACACACTTGGTCACCAAGGGATTCCCTAAACTACTAAATGGATGAGTAGGGGATAGGCTAAATAAGATGATGGGAGTTCTGTTTTCTTGAGGGAGGACGGAAATTTGAGAAGAACAAGTTGTTGCCCTAAAGTATAATTTCATCAAAAAGTTAAAAATGATGATGAATTATAACCAAGAATCTATTTGTTCTTCACTGTAATGTTTTCCACTAGTTTGATGAAAAAGACATATGCTAAGAAAAAAAAACACTCAAAGAATCTGTTTTTAGTAGATCAACAATAATGAGCCCAAAGAGAGGGTGAATAAAATAATTTGAATAAATTCTTACAGAAAGCTGTGGGAAATTTAAAAAAAGCATTTTGTATGAACTTCAGCGAGTCTAAATTAGTCCTGAGGAAGCTCAAATAACTACAAATTTCATTTGATCTAGAATTAATTTGCTTACTCTTCTTTCTAATTAGACCATAGATAAATCATCCAGAGTGACTCTTAGAAGTGATTGGATATTGAGTATAATTGATTCAGGGGAATGAAGAGAATAAAAGTGCAGGAGAAAGAAAGAGGAAACATCTTAATATGTTAATGTTTGAGGTAAAAATGTACTGAATAAAACAAATATTCTATGCATATGAATCTGGACTATGCTAAAAATTTTCTTTGCAAGTTTCCCAAGGATAAACTGACCCTTTTTTTTTGCAACAATTCAATTTTGTTTTAGTTATGTTGATTAATAACTCCTTGCTTTTTCTAGGCCTACCAACTCTGTCAAACACAAGAATATAAAGCCCTGCTCACATATTTGTGATTTCATTGGAAACATGCAGTTAAAAGTACCCCATAAATACATAGCAGTGCCTCAAGGAATCATCTGACTAGAATTTACTTGTTCCATATGTGTTAATACCTAGTTGAGCAAGTTCATTCAAGTTCATTGTCTGTTTGGACTCTTGTAAATTTATTTTTCTAACAGTTTCTGCTAAATCATTATCTGGCTAGATTCTTATACCTGCAGCATTGCAAAATGTCTCATTTCTATCCAGTGACCAAAACAGTCACTCCAGACTGATACATGTTGTATTAGTCAACATTCCTGTCACTGAGACACAAAATCTGATACCCACTGAAAGGAGAGATTTAATTTCAATCATGGTTTCACGGAATTCAGAGAGTAAGTTTGCTGGATCCAAGGCAGAAACATTGTGGCTAAAAGATGTTTTAAAGCACAGATGTTTAGTTCATACTGGCTGGGAAGCAGTGCCAGACAGGAAGAGACCAAGACCAGATAATCTCCAGGCTCACACCTCTGTGACCCATTCAGATACCCTCAGAAATGTGCTTTACTAATAATACCCTTAGTGCCTCCCAAGTCAGTCACGTTTACATAGTTAATCAGTTAATTGTCACACATGTTCACGGGCAGTAAATTGTAAGCAACAGAAAAATTAAATACGATATGATCTCTTTTTTGTTTTACCCATGTCCTATATTATTTCTGTCATTCCCTTTCTGGAAAATAATATAGTTAAGTTTTACATAACTTTATGTTTTAAGTTGGAGATTTAGAGTGGTATAGCACACATCTCATGTGATGTATTATTCATAACTATTAAGAACTAGATGCTAATGTTTATAAGATGGTGATAGTATCTGGGCATTCATTAAAAACCTAATAAATTTCTTATCTCATTTAATAAGCAGAATCCAGGCCCAGAAACAATTATCAAGATATAAAGCCAGCCAAGATAGCTATGAAGGTTTACATGAGAGTAAATGCTATTTAGACAGATTTACATGCCTTGAATTGCAATGAGAGTTTCCATCTCAACTGCTGGAAATACCATGGTGCCTGAAACTGTCACTAGTCTGAGCTGCAACAAATTTCCCTCCCTGCAAAACCAGAGAGAACTTGAGCAGATGAAGGTAATCATACAGTTCTCTTACATTAAATCTGTTAGGAGCCCATAAAAGTGAATCACTGTATCTGTAAGTCTTTATTTGTCTTCGTTGTTTGAATTCAATGAAATACAACAAAAAAAAATCACTGTCATTTAAATTCTGTTATCACTGTGATTTGCCTATAGCAAAAGTGTCAACACTTAGCAATATAATTGAAGACATCTCCTGGGTTAAATATAGTTTGACAACTAGAAATTGTGAAGAAACCAATACATTATTTGACACTTGATGAATTTAGCTATTTATACTCTATATTGAAAGACTCATAGTCAATAGTGATGGTGATTGACTGTAAAAACTCAGCAGAGCTGCCCAATGTAGCATTTGTCATTTCACTTACAATAATTTAGATACTTGTCTTTTTTTATATGATAATTCTCTTGGAGGAGAAAGTAGGGTATCAATTTAGATTATTAAATGCTTGCTTTGTTTTATATGAAACATGTTTCAGTAGTGGAACTACATTGCATGCCAAATTATGTCTTTCAGTTATAGAGATATCCTACTTCTTAGAAAAATTCTCCAAAGCCAGGAATATTCTGTTTAAATAGTTGTTAACTTAGCAGTAGCAGATACTCAATGCCAGCATAGATACTGCTCAAAATAATGGTAATACCAGGAACAGCTGCCTCCTTATGGTGTTTGTTTGTTTGTTTTGGGTTTTTTTGTGCTGGGGATCAAACTCATAACTTTGTACTTGCCAGGCAGGCACTTAAGCCACTGAGCTAAATCCCTAGCTTTATGTTGTTTTATTTGCTTCAAAGTGCTATATAAAGTGAGGTAAATGCCTGACTTCTGTCTACTTTTAAGCAGCCCTTCATCAACAAATACTATATTGTCTGTTATCAACTAAGAGAGTTTTCACATCAATTAGTTCAGTCATTATCTTATTGGATCCTGGATTCTTATTGTTTATATTTTACAAATAATATAATAAAATGTTAAACTGATTAGCCTAATCACTAATGAAATTAGTCTATAACTTAGAGCTTCTAAATCTTTGTCAACTGTGGTGATTATGTCTTTCTTGTCCTATGCTAATTCTGCAGTATTCTCTAATATGTAATAACTGTGTGAAATACTATGTTGTGTTTTATCTCATTGGTCCAATGATTTAGGTACACTCTTCATTCTCACATTATACACAATGAAACTGAAGTTGAGAACTTTTCCATCATTATGTGATAATTAGATTTCGAACGCAGTCAGACTCAAAATTACAAACAAATTGTCCTCAACTTGGCTTCTTCATTCTTTTAAAATCAGTACCTTGACTTCTAATACCTCAAACTATATATAACCTCTGAAAAGGAATTGTGTTATCAACAAATAGCAGGATAGATTAAGATGTTTAAGAAATTGCACTGAGGTAGTTGACTTTATGGATTTAATCTGAGGAATTATCTTGTGAGGGAAATGTATTCTGGAATAAATAGCAGGTTGTGTCTTAGTTAATTACCTTGCTGCTGAGACAAAACACTGACATCCTCAGGTTAAAGGAGGAAAAGTTTATTTTATCTCACAGTTAGGAGAGGCTGCAGTTCTTAGTGAGTTGGTTCCAAGGCAGGGTGGTACCACAGGCTGGAGACAGTGAATAGCAAGCAGTGAAGCATCAGCAGCAGTGGCGGCAGCAGCAAGCTTGCCTTTCCTTTTTATTCCCACTGAGTCGCAAATGTTTGGAAGTTGTGTCACCCACCTGGTGGGTAGACCTTCAGTTATCCACACACAAAACTATGCTAAACCAATCAGTGGACTTATTGTCAGCTCTGAAAAACCCCACTTATGAGTGCATGAGATTTGGGGGGATATCTAGATACAGACTGTAACAGTTTGGTAGCATTTGGTGCTGTTGTTCCTCCACAGAATTCTTCTTTACTTCTTGATTTTCCTTTTCCTGTCTATTTTCTACTCACTGCATTAATCTTAGTTTAAGAAAACATACTGCCCCCAGAAATGTATGCCCCCCAGAAATCTAAGTAATTAGTCTCTATTATTTCTCCTAAAACAATTTGTGTTAATTATGTTTAATCACATTTATTCTCTTTACTGTTAAAATATTACCCCATGTTTTACCTCTAGAGTCCAGCAAAAATATCTGCCATATATTAGGTTCTAGTCATTATTTAAGGAGTTAATTAATTGATAATTTAATATCCCATCAAATGTATCCAATAAATGAAATAGATGATATAATATGGTAGCAGTTTCAAACACTGATGAAAATATGAAAAAGTCTGAATAATGTATTTTAAAAACTGGAACAATTAGCTAATCAGAAACATGGATAAGTTTTAATAAATGAGTGCAAAATGATCTGTTCATGTCTGCATCCAAATGAAGTATGCTGGATCTTAAAGACTATTGAAGAACCGGCAGAATTAGTACAATTTTGTTGTTTTTATTGCTATAAACCATATGTAGTGAGACACATTACTGTCCCATAATATTTAAGATATTTAAAAAATTTTAATAGAGAATATATTATTCTGGTATGTAGAGTAACATTAAAAGGAAATTACATGTTGTATTGCCAGAAAATAGGAAAAATGTGATGAAAGGAAAGAAAAGCCCAAATTAGACAATAACAAACAATTTTCTAATGATAGAGATGATCACAAACAAGATACTGTAGATATAGAATATCATTTAATTAAGTGCCATCCTCCAATTTAACAAACTGTATTCGGGAATTGTTTTCTTCAAGCACTGACCTCTTCCAATGAATCTGAAACCTTTTCAAGTATTAGAACAGGTTAAGCAGGACACCAGCCCTTTTCCAGAATCAGATTTTTAAAAACTGGAAGTTTCTGCTTTTCTCATATGACAGTCACCTTTGGAAAACATCCACCGTGTTTTAAGGAACCTCTGGAAAGACTCTTTCAGAAAAACCAAGGATTCCAGTCCACTAACTGCAGCAAGTGTTTGACATTAACTTTTCAGCCATGAAACAAGCTACTCTTCAGCTCTCACTGAGCCATCCACATGGATCAGTGTCAAACTTTCCCTTCTGAAATGTTGTGGTTTATGTCTAAATATACCCCCAAAGCTTAATGTGCTCATAGGAGGGACTTTTCAGACATGCCAACATCTAGAGTGAGTGATGCTGGGATTAATGGTGTCTGATTCCTACATTAGTACACTGTCTGGTTTGTCATAGTTCTGGGTATAGATAATGGGCAGATTCACTCTGGCTGTCAATGCTACCTGCTCTAAGAGCATGTAACTTGAATAGAATACAAGTGACAGAAAGAGGGCTGCTGCCATCACTTGATGCTTGCTACTTTTGCTGCCTTCTGCTTGCTATGAAAGGGTTCTGCGACAGGGATTGTGATGCCTCCTGCCTAATCTTTGCTGCTTAGAATTACCTTTGCTATTCTAGGTCTCTTCTGGTTCCAGATGAATTTTAGGAGTGATTTCTCTAGATCTATGAGGTATGTTAGTGGTATCTTGATTGGGATTGCATTGAATCTGTATAGTAATTTTGGGAGAATGGCCATTTTCACAATGTTTGTTCTTCCTATCCATGAACAGGGGATGTCTTTCCATTTTCTGAGGTCCTCTTTGATTTCCGTTTTCAGGGTATTATAATTTTCCCTGTATAGCACTTTCACTACTTTCGCGAGATTAATTCCTAAGTATTTCAGTTTTTTTGGATGCTAGTGTGAAGGGTGTGGCTTCTCTTATTTCTCTTTCAGTATTTTTGTTGTTAGTGTATAGGAATGCTATTGATTTTTGAGTATTGACTTTGTATCGAGCTACATTGCTGAATTTATTTATTATATCTAGGGGTTTTTCAATGGAGTTTTGGGGGTCTTCTATGTAAAGTATCATGTCATCTGCAAATAATGATAATTTAACTTCCTCTTTTCCTATCTTTACTTCTTTTATTTCTCTCTCTTGTCTCATTGCTCTGGCTAGTATTTCCAGTACTATGCTGAATAGGAGCGGTGATAGGGGACATCCTTGTCTTGTGCCTGATTTTAAGGTAAAGGCTTTCAGTTTTTGGTCATTTAACATGATGCTGGCTGTTGGTTTGTCATAGATGGCCTTTATCATATTGAGGTAAAGACCACCTATTCCAATTCTCTGTAAGGTTCTTATCATGAATGAGTGTTGGACCTTATCAAAAGCTTCTTCTGCATCTATAGAGATGATCATGTGATTCTGACTTTTGGCTCTCTTGATATGGTGGATTATATTTATTGATTTACATATGTTGAACCATCCTTGCATTCCTGGGATGAATCCCACTTGGTCAGTGTGAATAATCTTCTTGATGATTTGCTGCATCCTCTTTGCCAATATTTTATTTAGAATTTTTACATCTATGTTCATTAGGGAGATTGGCCTATAGTTATCTTTTTTAGTTGGGTCTTTCTCTGGTTTTGGTACTAGAGTAATATTTGCTTCCAGGAATGACTTAGGAAGAATTGCTTCCCTTTCAATTTCATTGAAGAGTTTGAGGAGTGTCGGAATTAAGTCTTCTTTGTATTTCTTGTCGAATTCTGCAGTGAATCCATCTGGGCCTGGGCTCTTCTTTGTTGGCAAGGACTTAATTACATTTTCAATTTCTATTGTAGAAATTGGGTTATTCAGCATTTTTACATCTTCCTGATCCAGCTTTGGTAATTCATATGTATCTATGAATCTGTCTATTTCTTCAGTGTTATCAAACCTATGAGAATAGAGGTTTTTGAAATAGGTATGATGATTGTCTGTATTTCCACTGAGTCTGTAGTAATTTCACCTTTTTAATTCCTGATTGCATGAATTTGAGTTTTTTCTTTCCTTTTTTAAAATAAGGTTGGCTAAGGGCTTATCAATTTTTTATTTATTCTTTCAAAAAACCAACTCTCTGATTCATTGATTCTTTGAATTGTTTTCTTACTCTCTATTGCATTAATTTCTGTCCTGATCTTTATAATTTCCTCCTTCTTTTGGCTTTGGGCTTGGCTTGCTCTTCTTTTTCTATATGTTTGAGTTGTAGCATCAGGTTGTTTATTTGTGTTCATTCTGTCTTCCTAATGTGGGAACTCAATGCAATAAATTTTCCTCTTAGGACTGCTTTCATTGCATCCCACAAATTCCAATAAGTTGTGTTTGTATTTTCATTTGCTTGTATATATTGTTTAATTTCTTCTTTAATTTCCTCCATGACCCACTGATTGCTCAAGAGTGCATTACTCAGTTTCCATGTGTTTGTGAGGTTTTTGCTTTTATCCTTAATTTCTAGTTTCATGGCACTATGATTCGATAACATGCATGGGATAATTTCAATTCTTTTGCATTTACTTAAATATTTTCTGTGGGCTAGTATATTGTCTATTTTACAGAATGTCCCATGTACTGCTGAGAAGAAGGTATATTCTGATGTTGTTGGATGGAACACTCTATATACATCTATCAAGTCCATTTGTTCACAGGTGTGATTCAGTTCTGTTATTTCTTTGCTGATTTTCTGTCTAGTTGATCTGTCCTTTTGTGTCAATGGTGTGTTAAAGTCTCCTGTTATAATTGTGTTATAGCTTATTTGATTTTTCATTTCTGTTAATACTTGCTTTGTATACCTGGGTGCTCTGGAATTTGGTGCATGTATATTTAAGATTGTTATCTCTCCTTCTTGAAGATTTCCCCTAACTAGTGTGTAGTGGTCTTCTTTATCACTTTGGATCATTCTTGTTTTGAAATTCACATTGTCTGCAAACAGGATTGCTACTCCCGCTTTTTTTTTTTTTTTTTTTTTTTGGCTTCCTGTTGCATGAAGTATTGTTTTCCATCCTTTGATTTTCAGTCTATGGGTTTCCTTTTGGGTTAGATGGGTTTCTTGTAGACAGCATATGGTTGGATGTTGTTTCTTGATCCATTCTGCCTGTCTGTTTCTTTTGATTGGTGAGTTGAGACCATTTACATTAATGGTTATAACTGTTATATATTGGTTTATTGGTGACATGTTATCTTTCTTTTTTTAAAAAATTTTTTAAATTTTATTTTAAAAGGGAGTAAAATTAAACACAACAAAACAGAACAGAACAGGACATAAGAAAGCATAAATTTCAAAGCTAGACAACTAGAGATCTTCACTATATGTTATATTGTCTCTTGTTATCTTCCAAATGGTTGTCCTTATCTTTGCATATGGGGAGCTCATACTAAATAAGATAGCCAATCTTTTCACAAGATGTGTAGTTCACTGGTTCCCACTTGCTAAGCAGGGGGTAGGGGGAGGTGGCACATGGGACGGGGGACAGGACAACATGAGATGTCTGATTCTCAGCCAACACACTGGCAGGATTACAGCCGCCCCCCCAGAGAGGGGTGGAGTTCCTTGTTCTCCTGGCACCCGGAGTCAACCACACAGTGCAGGTCCCGATGCGCCAGGACACCAGAGTCTCTCTCCTTCAGGCTGCTGAAAGTCTGCCACACTCACAGCTGCCCCCCAGAGAGGGGAGGAGCTCCTTGTTCTCCTGGCTCCTCGAGTCAACCGCATGATACAGGTCCTGATGCACCAGGGTCTCTCTCCTTCGGGCCACTGAAAGTCTGCCACACTCATAGCCCCCCACCAGAGAGGTAAGGGAGTCTTTGTTCTCCCAGCACCCCGAGTCGACTGCATGGTACAGGTCCCGAGGCACCAGGGTCTCTCCCCTGCATGCCCCCCAAAGTCCACTATACTCACCTGCTGTTTCTTTCTGATGAATTGACCATTCCATTTCCAAAGTTCTAAAATGGCCAACAGGCCACAGGAACAATTCTCTTTAGGCTGCTGTTTTAAACCAGCAGCTACAGCAATCTGCTGGCCTTGCTTCAGGGCCATGACATGTTATCTTTCTGCTGTTGTATCTTTACTTGAAATTATACTACAAAGTTACTGTAATAAAATCAACATGGTACTGGAATAAAAACAGACCTGAAGATCAATGGAATAGACTGGAAGATACAACCACAACCACAAACTCACTCAACCACCTTAGCTTTGATAAAGGGGCCAAACATGCTTGCTGGAAGAACAACAGTGTCTTTAACAAATGGTGCTGGAAAAATTGGCTCTCCATATGCAGAAGACTAAAACTAGACCCATGCCTATCACCATATACTAAACTAAAATCTAAATGGATCAAAGATCTAAATATTAAAACAGAAACACTAAATCTGTTGGAAGACAAAGTAGGTAAAAACCTTGAAGATATAGGGGCAGGTAGAGAATTCATGAACAAGAATCAAACCGCAAGGGTAATACTTCCCAGAATCAATAACTGGGACCACATCTTATTAAAGTGTTTCTGCATGTTGAAACAGATTTCCAGCAGAGTGAAAAGAAAACCCACAAATTGGGAAAAAATCTTAATGGCCTGTCCCTCAGACAAAGGACTTCTGTCTAGAACTTATAAAGAATTTTAAAAAATCAGACCCTCGAAATTCAAAGACCCAATCCAAAAATGGGCATCTGAAATGAATACACAGTTCTCAGATGAACAAATACGAATGGCAAATAAGTACATGAAAAAATGTTCATCATCAATAGTCATTAGAGAAATGCAAATTAAAACTACACTGAAATTCCATCTCACCCCAGAAAGAATAGCTAGGATAAAAAAAAAAAAAAACTACCAACAACAAGTGCTGGAGAGGCTCTGGGAAAAAGAAACTCTTCTGCACTGTTGGTGGGAGTGTAGACTGGTGCAGCCACTGTGGAGGTTAGTCTGGAGATTCCTCAAAAAGCTGAGTTTGGATGTCCCATTTGACCCAGCTGTTCCACTCCTGGCATATTCCCAGAAGAACTGAAAACATCATAAAACATTGATATATGTGCACTCATGTTTATAGCAGCGCAATTTGTAATAGAGAGATCTTAGAAACAGCCTAAGTGCCCATCAACTGAGGAATGGATAAAAAAGCTGTGGTATTTTTATACAATGGAGTACTACTCAGCTATAAAGAATGATCACATTGAGATATTTATAAATAAATGGACACAACTTGACACCATACTCATAAGCAAAATAAACCAAACTCACATGTGTAAATACCATATAGTCTCCTTAGTATGAGAGTTGATAAGATTATATAAGATTTTATGGTAATCATGATTCTACATTTCATTGCTTTGAAGCCTTTCAATGTTTTCATTCATCAGTTGGAATTGTTTTATTCTGTTTTGTTTTACTTTATTATGTGTGATGGTAAGAACGGCTGTTTTGAAAAAAACAAAACATTATGGCAGCTGTTGCTGTTTTAATATCATCTTGCTTAGAAGTCCTACCTTGCTTCTATTCTGCTATTACCATTGGTTCTATCATGTTGTGTCTTATTCGATGTTAATATATGTGATAGTATAAACAAATTTTTATTGAAAATGAGATATTATAGTAGCCATTGATCATTCTCTGTTATTCAGTTCAGAATGTCCTCTAATTCTTTCACTCTTTTGAATGGTTTTATACTATTTTGTTATGTTTGATATTATTGTATTTGAAACTATGCTCAACTACAGCAGAGAAAGAGATATTTTGATAGCTACTGTTAATGTCCACTTGTCTTATTTTAAATTCCTATGTTGCTTATGTTGTTCTGTTCTGATCTGCTTTGTTCTGCCCTGTTTTGTTTTATTCTCTTTAAAATAAAAAAAGAAAGAAAGAAAGAAAAAAAGAAAGAAAGAGTACTGTGATGCCCCTCTGTCCTGCTACCAAGTATGAATTTTATCTTCTACAAAATGTGAGCCAAAATAAACCTTTCCTTCTTTAACTTTGATTGTCAGGTATTTTGCCTTAGCAATGACAAAAATAACTAAGACATAAGACCTACACAATCTTGCAATCAAACTTCTATTAAAACTTGGCTACAGGTTTCAATAAGAATGATAAGTTCAGATATTCCATGTGACAAAGTAAAGGACAGCCCTTTTATTGATGATTAACAAATAACTGAATAACACAGATACCCTTTTATGAAAATATAATATACAAGATACAGTAACAATCAAAATATGCTTGATGTCCTTCATATTATGTCTATGGGCATAGGGCAAAATTGTTTTTGGGAAACAGTTCTGCAGTCATCCTAACACATGAACAGATTATCAAATTACCTTATAACTGTTGATCAAAAAATCAACATAATTTTCTTGAAAATTAATGTTTCTATGAGCACATGAAAGTGCTTTTTAAACAGCCTAATTCTATACTAACCCAAGATGTTATTATTCCCTCACTTTTGTTATGATCATTAGTATTTTTGAGGATGGATGGAGTTTGCCAAATCACATTTTACTCTCTGGCTTTCTTCCTGACAACATAAAAATATTTTCACATGAATGGTCTATGATTACTGATATACTATTAGAATCAGAGTAAAAACTACTAACAAAGCCTGGAACTAGAAACTTTCTTAAGACCATTTCTTAAATATTATTTGACTCTTAATAATTTTTGTTTTGAGCAATTTGTAAAATAACTGATAACTAAGGACAAATAATGTCTTTGTGTAGTTTGTAGTGTTCTATTTTTTCCACTGAATTTACTGAAAGTCCTTATACCTTTAATATGCAGAAGTAAACATCAATAAAATGTTGCTGCTCTTAGAAATCACAGGCAATAAATTTAAATTAGAAACAGATTAGATTCTTTTAATTCTAATTAGAATTTAAATTAGAAAATTTAAGAAAAAACAAGTTTTGATTTTTTTTTCCAGCTTTTTAATTTTTAAATTTTTTGGTCCTGAGGACTGAATCCATAGCCTCTCGCTTGCTAGATAAGGGTTCCGCCACTGAGCTAAATTCTCTTATGGGTTTTGGCTTTGGATTTTTGAGGTAGGTATAGATTCAGTCTAGCCTTGAATTTCCTATGTTTCCCAAGCTGGCCTTGAACAGAAGAATGTTCTCCTGTTTCAGCCTCCTGATGGCTATGACTGCAGATGTGCAGCACCATGCCCAGCTTATGTTTTTATTTTTACAAAATAATGCTGATATTTTTAATTTAACTATTTGGAATAAGTAGAAATTTAGTTTCTGATATCATCTAGTATTTATGTCTTAATATCTCTTAAGGTATAAAATTACATTCTCTATTTGAAATTTTAAGTGAAGGGCTCCAGGGAAGTGTTCAAATATTCATTGACTTAAATCAGAAAGTCTGTTTATATTAAAAAAAAAACAGCCTGAGTACTTAGTAACTAAAGTGAAATGTAAAATTATTACTTCTCAAACTTTTTTGCTGAAGGTCTTTCACCACATTGGAAAATTGGTATATATATTGACCCTTAATGATTTCCTACAGTCTAGTTTCTATGCCTTTGTGAAATTCCTTCCTCTTGAATGTAGCAGGATCTGTAACTTTCTTCTTAGCAGAATGATACAGCAAAAGTGGTTGTCTATCACTGTCTAGATTATATTACCTAAATCTTCCCTTGATCACATGAAAGAAGACTGCGTGGTAGGAAATAGGAGTAGATAGCCTTCCTGGCAACCTGATGAAGTCGGCTTTCCAGACTGAAGATGCTCATGTGGTAAGGAACCGCAAGAAGCCTCCAACCAACAGACAGCAACAAGATGATGCCTTCAGAAATAAAACTACATGGAAATTAATTCTACCAACACCATGTTTTGTCTACCCATTCATATTCTGAGTTTGCTCCTCCAGTTTAGGACCATTATGAATAAAAATTGTAATGAACATTTATATTTAATTTTCTGTATGGGTATATTTTAATTTATAGTGGTGAATAGGAATGGTTTATGTTATCTCCATGTTTACCTTTCTTTTTTAAATGCCTACTAGTTACCTGAAGCAACTGTTCTTGTTTACATTTGCATCAGCAGTATATGGCTTTCAGTTGCTTACATATTGCCAGTATTTGTTATAGGAATTTAAAACATTATCTCTTTGAATCAATATGCTTAGATGATTATAATAGCAGATTTTGTACTTAATCCATGAAATCTGTAAGAAAAAATTCTTCATTTTGTCTTTATTCTCAAGGTTTAAGAGTTGTTCGATAAATATTTGGTGAGTGGAGGATTTTGGTTCAAATGATTCTTTATTATTTTCCCTGGTTACTATTTAATGATTGCATTTTCTATAACTACAGTGTTGTGCTTAGCTTTGTTCAAAGCACAAGATCTTTTACATAGAGGAAGATATGCTGAACAGTATCTACTACTTGACACATGGAGATTTCTGCTTTAACAGTGTCATATGCAGCATGCTCTTGAAAGTGCCATAATCCTTAGGAGCAGTTGGGTAATAGAGAAATTTCAGAAAAGAAAGAGTGAAAAACATCCAGTGGGCTAAGTCACTCCCCCAGAAAATGGCCTCTTATTGCTCAGCTACTGACTAAACTAAAAATAACCCTACCTAGGAAGTTATATTTTGAGAAATAAGAAGTAACACTTAAAACAGCAGCAGCCAGATTTTAGTCATTATATGCCAAGTTCTGTGCAAAGGTATTTTATTTAAGTACGTTGTGTCATTTAATCTTCATGATCACTGTGTAAAAGAGGCATTTAACTCCTCACTTTTTGTAGTGAGCAACACTAAAAGGCATATGTAAATGACACTAACTAAAGAGCATATCATCAGTAGAAATGGGCTGAAGCAAGTTTATGTACTTGAAAGCTTCTTCTTTTGATCATTTTATTGCAGACAGATAAAAAGATAAAGAGAGGACTCAGGCCTCTGAATGTATCTCTTACAAAGACAGTGTTGCTATTGTTTTATTATGTTTCAAGTATGAACTTCAAAATTATTTTAGTCCCTTAAGTTACAGTCCTTCAAGTTATTCCCCTTAGACCTTTAAGTAAAGCTTTTACATAGCTTTAAGTGTTTAAGTAATTATCTAATAAAATTTTTTAAAAGGCACTGGGCAGGATTTGACCCCAAGCCCTTAGTTTGCTCAGTTCTGCTATAACCTTTATGTTAGTCAGTTTTCTGTTACTACAACAAATACCTGAGATAAATAAACTTTTAAAGCAAAGAGATTTATCTTAGCTTATAGTTTTGGACATTTCAGTTCATGACCAGTTGACCATACATTCCTTTGGGCTTGTTTGTGGTGGCACACCATGGCGAGAGTACCATGGTCAGGAACAGGGAAAAAATTTAAGAGGCAGAGTGTGGATTCCCACAACACCACTCATGAGCATTGCTTTAATGATTTGAAGATATTCCACAAAGCCCCACCTCTTAAAATTTCCACTGACTCTATACAGTATCAAGCTGAAGACTAAGCAATTTAACACTTGGCAGTACATTTAAAATCCATACTACAGAAATTCCTGAAGTAATTTATGAAATTTTTTTTGGATGTAACCATTACTAGGTAAAAAGGACAAAGTTTCCAAAAAGCAGTCAACTGTCTGACTTTTTCCTTTTAGGTATATTTTAGCAGTTCTCTAGATTCAAGAGATTAGAAAGCTTTTGATTCTTTTATTGACATGTTATAATCCATAACTCTTTCTAGCCACATTTCTTTTGCATGACTTTTAATCTTTAAATCTAAAGATCTTCCTTACTCCTGTACAAAAGCTATTAATTATAAATGATTTAGACATACAGCTGTTGAACACAGTAGGCAATGATCAGTCAATTAAAATTTTATATTTTCTAAAATTAGAAGTTAAATCTGCATTGTAATGGCATGTATTCACTGAGATCTTTGTTTCTATTTTCAGGATAGGCAAATCATTGATGCTAATGTTATATTATCCATACTACTCACATGCTTATTATGAATAATGTAACATATTTTACTATTTTACTGTTTGATATTTTACTATGCTAAATGCACAAATTCAAAATAACTCTATTTAATTTTATTACTTGTATAATTGTTTTATAGTTTGAGATGAAGATGAAACATGAATTAGTTTTCCATAATTTCTCTGTACAACATAAAGATTTATCAAGTCACATACTATCTTATAGATAATGTATAGGAATTGTTGCATAATACTTTTAATTGCTGTTTAGATGCAAAAATTAGGATGTCTACCTTCTTATAATTTGTAACAATTGTTACATAAATGTTTTAATTGCTATTTGGGCTTCTAAAACTGAAATATGAGAATGAATTATCTGTGATGTTCACAACATAGTTTATATACATCTAGATTTTGAGGCAAGAAATCTTACTGTGAACACTAAACCAAACCTAACTCCTCCTGCCTTTAGACATTGGTGTTCCTTTCCAGCCTTTATCATGTTGGACTTTTCTTTCTCCTATGTATGTGCTGTATTTCCAAAGAAACTTCTTTATTGCTAAGGAAAACCACTATTATACCATTTGCTTCAGGGCTAACTCCACTGAAATGGATTCCCTCTAAACTGTGGGACTTTTATGAGCGTCTGGACTACTGGTACTCCTTGTGAATCACTGTCAGCCACAGCTTGAGAGCCACAGCCCAACACAGTAGTCTGGCCGGAGATAACCTTGTTCCCTTAGCAGAGATGGCTATGATTCCTCAACAGAAGAAACATTAGAAGTTGCTCCTGATGGAGTCATTAGTGGGTTTTAGAATGAAGAGAGAAAAATTGCAAAATCCTAAACTAGACTTTGATTATTTTCTAAAGGATTTGGCAACCTTGAAACATTGAGACTAATTCAAGATACATTAAATTAGGTGGTAAAGCCAATGTTCAAGTGTTATTATGATCTGTGTAATGTTGCCTAGAAATGGTCCTCAGATTAAACTCTAATATTTTCTTAATTGTCAAAAATGAGAGAAAGCTGATGTAATTATTACCTGCACCAAAACAGAAAATAAAACAAACAAATATGCAAGATGTTCTATCCAGATCTTCATAGAAGTATTGAAGCAGGTTTATATGACTAAATTATGGCTGTGTTTTATTTCCATTGAATTTCTTAGCTTAAGATACAAGACTGAGGCTGATAAATGTGAGTACATTTCTAAATTTCATTGCTTTAGCCCTCTTTTATTTCAAGATATTTGCAATTTTGTCAAGTGAATACATGCACATTTAAGAAAAATTAGATATCTAGATGGTTTTGTAATAGAAATACCTGCTTATCATGTAAGCATGTTAATCCCCCCCCCCCCGCCCCTTCACTCCTGAGCTCCACTTTGGCCCTGCAGTACTTTTTTGGAGGGATGGGGGAGGGAATCAAACTCATGACCTTGTGCTTGCCAGGCAGGCACTTGCACCACTGAGCTAAATCTCCAGCACTTAGCTTTTCTTGTTTTCTCTTTGTCTCTCTCTCTCTCTCTATTCCCTCCCTCTGTCTTTCTGTTTCTGTCTCTGTCTCTCTCTTCTGTTCCTCCTTCCCTCTATTTCTTTCTATTTATTTTTTTCAATATCAGAGAGAGAACCTAAGGCTTTTGCATGCTAGGCTCCAACATGTAATCCTCCAACCTCAGTGTCCCTGGTTGCTGGGTCTATAGGCATGGGTTAACATACCTGGTTGTCTTCCCAGTCTAAGTACTTGTATTTTACTTTTACATTGTCCAAGCAGAGTAACATACCTTTGGTTCTGCAACCATCATTAAAACTGTTTCACTAGTATGACAGGCCAAAAATGACTACAGTGAGTTGAACAAAGAAATTAGAACTTCTTATTCTTTGTGACTGATGCTATCTTAATGAGCCCTGAACCTCCTCTGAGGCTGCTAGAACATAGCCTTGCTGCCTGATTCTGTGACACTGTGTCATTGTATCATGGGCTTCCAAGACTGATGCATACGTCGAGACTTGGAGAGCTACCAAAAAAATTTAGCAAGACTGAGTATGTAGTCATGCACTTGGCAGAGGTGCAGTACAGCAATATTTGCATAGGTACACAAAGATATGGTCAGAAAAAGCCAAGAGATTCTCTACAAGGATCTCACAGGAAGCACTTATTACTCTAACAACAAGCAGCAACCACAAGTGAAAAGTGTCTTCTAGGGACACTCACTCAGAAATCAGGGTTTCAGTTGGGGCTTTTTGTGTAGGCATCTCTGCTCAGTGCTCCTTAAAACTCTTGATTCCCAGTGAGGAAGGTATCAGACACAAATCATTTAGTTTGTCCAAACAGCTTAATACTCTGCAAACCACTGACATTAATAAGAAAGTATAGGAAGCCATTGAAGCTGGACATTGATCACATGTGTGGGGCTAAAGCAAGACCAGCTCTGAAAATACAGAGTCCCCCGCCAACCTCCCACCACAAAAAGCCATGAAGCAAGCTGTTCCAGCTCCAAGAAGACAAGAAGTCCAGGCTAGCCAGGAAAACAAGTTGCTAAGCAGTGGAGTTGAAATTGATATTCTCCTTCTGAGTATATGGAGTATATAAATAAATGTGCTACAGTGGTGGAGCTGTTATTCTCTCCCATCAGGAGAGTAAGGGTTCCACATAGCTCCAGCTTTTGTCTCTTCTTTATTTTCTCATCCTCTCGCTGTCCTCCCCCGACCCCACGGGAATATCTAGAGCTGCAGCTGGTTGCTATAAGGAAGTGGTGGTGTCACTTATGAAATCCAACTTCCCAAATACCAGTCAGAAGCCAAGGTTGAAAACAGTCCTGTCTATCAATAGCAGCTTCAGGCTTGCTGTCCCAGTGGATTTTGGGCTAATGATCTGCGAATTCAAATTCAGGCTTTCTTTGAGATCCAGGTTAAATTGTTTCTATGGAGTGGCTTAGTTTCTTTCAAGTGGAACTCAGCCTTCCACATTTTCTCTGTTTTAGCATGCTTTTCTGCAGTGAATATGTGTGTGTATGTGTGTATAGTGTATTATGTGAGGGTGTATGCAAGTACACATTGATATGTGTGTTGTATGTATGCTGGTGGATTAGGTAAGGTTCATGTATGCAGACCTAAAGAAACAAGGCTCCTTTAAAGCAATTCCCAGAATTTTCACTAGCTTCTGGTGTGAGGTGGCTAGGATCTTTTGGGATGATTCCTGAAGCAGAAATGGTCCTTGTGCTGACTCTTCATATCCAAGTTAGCTCCTGCGTCATGAACCATGGGCTCTGTCAAAATGTTGCATAGTCATAATGTCACAGTCACTGTTCCTCTTTCTGCTTCATGCCAGTCACTGCCCTCAAACCACATCTGCTGAATATCTACCCATCTTCTCTCCTGTGTCTTTCTATCATAGCTACAAAGTCCCCTGCTCTTTGCTGCAGCCTATTACACATTTCCAGAAAAACATGGAAACTTCAATCATTGATCTCTTGCATTGTCACTGGTACTATAGGTTTATACATTGCCAATTTTGTTGCAGAATTGAGAATTTGATCGAGAACCTTTATATTGAGGTTTATTTTTTGTTGTTGTTGTTTCTTTTTTCATCTTGAGATAGGGTTGCACTAAATCACTAAGCTGTCCAAGATGGACTTAAACTTAAAATCCTCACACTTCAACTTCCCAGAGTATGGTGATTACAAGTATGTGCACTACTATGTCTGGCTAGCATTGTTGATTTTTAAGCATAAGTCTAATGGGTCATTAGGAGAAACAAGAGGTTTCTTTGTCACCAGAAAGGTAAGAACAAAGTAACCAGGGATGCCTATACATACTCCACACTGACCCATGGAGGGGTCAGTGAGTGTAATTCCCATACGTATTTTCATTTAAGAGTCATCAACTAAAAGTGTAATAAATTTAAGAAAACCATTAAATTAAATGGTTTTTAAATACTTATAAGTAGTGAGACTACTAGCCTGAAAGATACAAATTGCATCTTATTTTGTAATTTTTCACTTCATAGTCACTTAAATACTGTAGTTGTGCTTCTGCTTTAACTGAATTTTGTACTTCTTTCACCAAATGAAGTATATTATTAGTGAATAAGAACTATAAATTACAGTTGCTATGTAGAATTTGATTTAGTTGTGGATATTTGTTTGATCCAGAGTGTTTCCAGTTCCTCACCACTGTGTTCAAAACAGCTGTAAATAAAATACCTAATGCTTTTAGTAGTTTTAGCCAATGTTATGGCTTGTGTCTAGTTGTCTCCCCAAAGCTCCATGCTATCATAGGTAGAGCTTTTTCAGAGGTGGCTGCATCAAAATTGTGTGATGCTGGGATTAAAGTTGTGTGATTACTAAAGCAGTCCACTGATTGGTTTGGCACCCACCCTAAATCCAGTAGCCTAGATAGAATATAAAAGAGACAGAAAAAAGCTTATAAAGTCACTTGGATTGCTGCTTTCTGCTCCCACTTGCCTGCTTGCTGAGGATTATTTCTCCTCTATGATACACCTCTGCCCTAACACCCTGCCTTGGAGTCAGACAACTATAGGATGAAACCTCTACACACTATGCCAAATAAACCTTTCCTCCTTTACCTTTGGGTGTCAGATATTTTATCTCAGTAATGAGAAAAGTAAGACAGTCAGTATAGATTTCTTGAGATTTAGAAAAAGCGTTATGAGCAAGTTAAACCTTGTAACCTGAAAAACTACTTCTAAAATAAAGATATGCAATATATTAACTAGTGTTAATTTCCTATTTTTGGAATTCTTTATCATTTATATCTTTTTTATTTTTAAATTACAAAATTAATTAATTTTAAAAAAGAATTCTTGTATGTATTATAGGCTTGCTTTCCAAAAGTAATCCATTAATTGACAATATTACACTTTTAAGTATTCTTTTTTGATTTAATTAAAAACTCTTGCTCTTTATATTTTTGTTTCTCTGATTACCAGGAGAGGTTGTCAAGCACATTCTATGTGCCTGGTCCCTCCCTAGATGTTAAGATGCTATGCTGAATAGAACAGATCAAGTCTGCCCTTACAGAGGTACCTTCATTGGGAATACAAACAACTACTTCTTTGTCACTTTGCCACATATCTAGTACTAATAAATGTAGTCACACAAAGGCAAGTTGGCAGATCTGATGGATAGCAGTGGCTGAGCTTAGGGATGGCCTTTTTGCTACAGTAACATATAAACATAGTTCTGGAGGAAGAATGGGAATGGATAATGAATATTTTTGAAGTCAAATGCCACATAAAATGCTATATATTTATGATGACAGTTTTGACCTAGCCGGTCCCCAGAGGCATCTATAGTCTTTGGGTTCCATGGACCACATCCTGAAATCACAGGTCTGCACATTTATTTAATTGTCCTCTAATAATGTAAATGGAAAGACTTTAGAATATTTTTAAGAGGTACATTTGCATTGCAATTTGCATACCAAGGACATATTATTGATTTTTTTCTCCAAAGGGTCCATCTTGCTGGGAAGATGTCTTGATTCCAAACCGGATGAGTGGTGAATGCCAGTCTCCAGGCTGCCCTGGGACCACAGCAGTGAGTACCTCGTTAAAGTAATTCATTTTAAGAAAAGATAATGAAAACATCTTGTTCACTAAAACATTAGAGCAAAGACAAAAGTGAGAACCGATTTTTCTTCTACCTAATATTGTTTATTGGATGTTAAATAATATCCAAATGTATTAATAATATTTACCAAAAGTTCTTCTGTATCATTGCCTTCTAAGTCACTTTTTTAATGACTTGACCACTTTTGGTGTTGTGTAAAAAACCAACTTCTTTTCATCCTTCCAGTTTCACAAAACAATATAGATTTCTGTGACATCCAAAGGTGTGTGGATTTCCTCTGCCACCAAAAATTCAACTCTGGCACAGTGGATACTTTGTGCCCTCTAATTCTGTTCTGAAACCATCTACCTGGAGACAGCAGCAGTGGAGCTTTGTGCCCTCTAATTCTCTGAAACTATCTACCTGGAGACAGCAGCAGGTCCCACAGATGGATTTCTTAGTCCCCCAAACTGTCCAATCTTTTCATATGCCAACTGCTAGGCCCAGATTGTGTAACCTCTGATCAACTAGCTAAAAGTTGAAGTTTCTCCCAAACCCTTCCCTTCTCAGATTCCAGTAACTTGCTAGACCAGCCTCAGGAAACTATTATTTGCCATTCACTAGTTTATTATAAAGACATTACAAAGAATTTGATGATGAAACGTGTTGATGCCTAGGTCAAGTTACTGAAAAGTAGAAGTGGAACTTCCGTATTATAAGCATGTCACTCTCTGGCTATCCAAAAACCCCCATCCCTGAACCTTGTCCCTTTGGATTTTTGTGGCAGTTTCCTTTCATAGACATGATTAATTATATCATTGGCCACTGGTCATCAACTTAAGCTCTGTCTCTCTTCTTTCCTCAAAGGTTGGGGATGGGCTTAAAAATCCCAGTCTTCTAATTCTGCTTGGTCCTTCTGGTGACCAGCCATTCCTTCAGTTACTTAGCTATTAGTAACTACCACTTGAGCTATTAGTATTGAAAAGAAATTTATCACTTTGAAGATTCCAAAGATTCTAGGAGCTATATGCCAGGAAGCAGAGACATGCACCAAATATATATTTCATAGTATCCTAGGTGACTGTGTTAAAATGTGCCAATTTAGACTCCTTAAAACATGATATTCATGGAAAATAAAGAAGTGTAAGAAAACAGAAAAACAAGAATCTAGAAAAAGAAAATTGACAAGTATATAACATTAATTTTTTTCATGATTCTATGATAGTTTATGTTTATATTTCATATCATTCAAAAACTTATTTTTTTGCTTTATCTCTTACCATGGAAAAACTGTTTCTCTTTGAAAGCATATGCCCTATGTTTCACATAGAGTAGATATTTCCTGAAAGAGATTCTAAGTGCTCAAGTTATTCATAAAATTATTTTATTATTATGGTCATGCTTATCATTTTATATCACTATTCTTTTTACTTGAGAAATCTTTGAACCATCATAATCTGACTGTATGTATTTCCCGAACTGTAAATACTGTTATGGTGCCAACACACATGTCAGTGTTAGTTCACAAACTGTCACAACCAGCTGGCAGTTCATATCTTTTCTAAGGAACAAAGTCTGTCAGTAGAAACAGGTACAGTGTTTGAGCTACAATCATTAGAAGAGTTTTCTCTTGCTTATCTGCTGGATAATTGCAAGGATACCTACACAGCAGCAAGTAGCAGTCCAACAAGCATTCTTCATCAAACTCAGATTTGAGACCATGAGCGAGTTCTTATTAATGCATCCTGAAGGAAAAGTCTTGAAGGAAAAATAATGACTTGTATGTCACTCACAGATACCAAAGCATACTATACTCCTGCAAGTTTCAATCAGTGATGAAATTCAAGTGTATATACTTTAGAGGGCAGAATTCTTAAGTATAATGTCATATGTATTATGCAAATGTACACATACATTATAATATACATAAAACATAGATACAATTACATATAATTGTTTACATATGGTTTTATTTGTCCATGCATATATGATTTATCCACCTATCTTTTGGTATATATGACATCATCATGGTCTTAACTTTATCCTCAGGCTAATGTGAGGTCCTTTGAAAAATCTACTTCAATAGTTGATTGTCTAACTGCCTTTCATATTCCTTGATAATTGGCAGGATGTATTCTTAGCAGAATAATCAAGTCTCCATCTCTAAGGATTTATATCAAAATCATCCAGAAGAGGGAAACATTTTCATGCATGTATGGAAAATTAATGTATACTTAGCTTGTTATCAATTTTATATGAGTTAAGTTGTATTGCAACTCTATCTCCAGCATAGTGACTTAATAGCCTTTCACTATGGAACTTTGGGAGATACTGGATTAAATCATAAAAAGCAAATTTTAAAGAACAACTATATTGCCACATAGTAAGCAAATGTTTGCCAAAATTGTAGTGAAAAATTGAATTCACAAAGGAAACTGTGTAAGCTCAACTGATTACTGCCTTGAAACAATTACTGATTACTGTGTATAGAAGATGCATTGAAGACAGACAAAGCACATATGTGCACACACGCATACAAACACCCCCCCCACACACACATTGCATCAGTTTTTAGGACCTAACGACGTTGGACTCAAAATATGTGCCTCACTGGGGAGAGAAATGGTAGGAATTCTTACCTATCTTGTTCTAACTCCAGATAAAGGAGAAAATGTACCTCCAAAAATATGTAAGCACGAGCTAAAGCTTAATTAGGGGTAATACTCATTCTTTCTATATTGCGTGTGAAGTCATACATATAGAAAATTGTTTGTGAAGTCATGGTTTGACAGTACTGGATACCAGGCTGAAACTACTCTGAATCTTCCCAGAACACATGTACTGAGTTCTCAAATGATAATGCTGCATGGAATATGAATTAACAATCAAAAGAAATTATGTGACATGTATAAAAATAAGTCACCATGAATGAGAACAAGCAGAACTCAAATCTGGAAAGAACACAGAAATTGAAATTATTATGGAACTCATGTAATTATGTATGCTTATACAAATATATACATATAAAATTGTTTTTAAAAGATTATATGAAATAGGCCTCAGTCACACATATGAAATATTCTAGAATTCAAAATTATAATAACTGTCCTGAGACTTACTAAATAAACCACAAATAAGATTTAAGTGAAAAGAGAAATAAGGATTTATATACAAAATTTGATCTGAAAAAATAAACAAATTGAATCCCTCCCTAAAAACAGTTTAAAATGTAAATAAATTAAAAATATGTAAGATAGATGTTCCAAATATTAGATTTCCATAATACAAATAATGGAATGGAAGAAAATTGTATTTAAAGAGATATAAAGAACAAATTTACATAATTTTTGAGATTGGAGAATCTCAGTAAGTTCCAAGTAGCATAAATAAAATGAAGGATACATCTAAACAAGTCACACTGGATTACAGATTGTCAAAGTCAAGTAGAAATTTCGAATAGGAACTGGGATGACAAAACCTCATTACCTACATATTAATGACCGTACCACTGGTAGTTAATTAATTATCCTCAACATCAGGAGACAGAGGACATTGGAGAACAGTGATTTCAAAATTTTGAAAGAAAATGAATGTCAAGTTAAAATCCTATGTCAGAAAAAGATTTTAAGAATAAAAGGCCAAAGCTGAGCGTGGCGATACATATCCATAATTCCAGTACTTTGGGAAGCTAAGACAGGAGGATCAGAAATTCAGTCCCAGCCTGACACTCTCAGCAACTTAATAAGACCCTGTTTAAAAATATAAATACCATATTTTTAAATAAAATAAATTGGACATACATGTTCAGATATCACATGATTTCTCTGGTTTAAGAAACTGAAAGTATAAAAAAGGACTACAATATATAATAGATACTGAGAAACAGGATGAAAATGTTTGGGAAGGGAAACTAATAAAGGGGAGGAGTAAAGGAAAAAAAGGGGAAAGGAAAAGATGGAAATGAAGCTTTTGTAAATATGGACAGAAAGAGGGGCTAAAGGGAAGCTAAGGTAATCTGGAAAAAAAACTAAGATATATTACGTACAGGTGCAAACTACCTGTTATGAATGTGATCATTATATATATCTAAAATGTACCAATAAAATTTATTAATTAAATTTTAAAAATAAAAAATTACTGAATAAAAAGGATTGGGGTATAGCTCAGAGCAAAGGGTCTAGACTCATTCCCAGTAGTATAAAAGGAAGAGAAGAGAATAAAGGACACAATTCATAATTTAACATGCTCCTTTTCATTGTAAAAAACTCAATGAATTTGTACCTATATATACTTTACTTAACTTTTTAAAAAATTACACATTTTTTAAAAGAAGCATGATCCAAGGAGAAAAGCATGAAATTTCAGAAAGAACGGTAAAACATATAAATTTAAATAAAATATAATAGTAAATATAATATTTAATTTATGGAAATATTTAATAAATGTAAAATAAAGTAACTAGACATTATTGTACGTGGGCATGGAGCATATGGTTAAAGCATTCTGGGCATTGACTAAAATTAAACTTGTTTTTGATATATAAATGTTCCTAGCAGTTTTACTTGTAATAGGCAAAACTAGAAACTATATATCCAGCAGTAGGGTAATGCATAAATAATATGTAGTATAGCCGTACCTTAACAGGAAAATGAAATACACTATGGCTGTACTCCAAATCACAGACAGGTTTCAAAGTGCCAATGTTTAGTGAGAGAAGCCAAATAGGCAAAGCGGACACAGCATTACTTCTATCATATAGAATTCTAGAGAATGCAAACAAACCTCAGTGGCAGAAATTTGGTAGGTAGATCCCTAAGAACCGGGGTGGTAAGGAGAGCAGCCCGAGGACTGAAGGAAGGGATTGGTATGGAGGGACTGAAGGGCTCAGTGAACCATTTGGGGTAATAATTGTTCACTATGCTGGTTACAATGCTTTGGCTCTGGGCTTACTTGTCTTCACTGCATTCAGGGGACATTTTTGGCTCAGACCTTTGTGATATCAAATGAAGAGATAATTCTGGACAAATCTTTCCCATCTATGCTGTACTTTAAGGCATTTTTTCTCTGATGTGAGGTTCCTCACACTCCTGACACAGGGAATTTTTCTCTTTTATGAATTTTTGGTAGTCAGTAAGTGCTGCTTCTCCTTAAAAGCATTTTTGAACCCTGTGACTGTTTCAGTTCAAAGCTGAGCTTTTAGTGCTTTGGCCACTTTCAGATCCTAGCTGAGAAGTACCCCAGTTCTTCACCAAGCTCCAGCTGAATGACCTCCTAGGGTTAGAAGCCTCAAGTCTCAACAAAGACCCAGAAGAATTCTCTAGTGATGACAGAATACATCCTCAGGCTTTATCAAAGAGCCCTTTTTTCCCCCAAGAGAGGTACCCAATCTGTCCACAGAGACCCTGGTTCCTCTCCACCTCCCTTATCCAAACCTAGGGGTGAAAAGGCTTTTAGAAGATACCCTCCAAAATAAAAGACTAAATTAAGAAAGTAAGCTGCTGGCTGGGGGCGTGGTGGCACACTCCTATAATTCCAGCACTTGGGAGGCTGAGGCAGGCAGATTGTTGCAAGTTTGAGACCAGCCTGGGCTTCAAAGTGAGCCCAAAATCAGCCTAAACTGTATAGCAAGACCCTGTCTCAAAAAGAGAGGGAAAAAAAGAAAAGAAAAAGAAAAGAAGCAACTTAAACACTTCTCAAAAGAAGTTCAAGTGACCAATAAGTAAGCAAACAAACAAACAAACACTCAACATTTTTGGATATTAGAGAAATGCAAATCAAAACAACATTTAGCATTCCATCTTATACCAAAAAGACTATCATAAGGGCACAAAAAGCAAGAAATACTTGGGAGGTTATGCCCAAAGCGAATACTGTTGGTGATAATGTAAACTAGCATGACCACTTTGAAAAACAGTATAGAGATTCTTGAAAAAAAATTGAACAGTAGTAATTCCATTTCACAGAGCTATTCCTTTTCTGGATATCTTCCTGAAATAATTAAAGTCATCATATTAGATTGATTGATCCATGCCCATGTGTATAGCAACACAATTTAAAATAGCTGAAATATGGAAGTGGAATATGTGCCCATCAACACATGAATGAATAACGAAAATGCAGTATATACTATATACACAGTGAAGTATTATTCAGTCACAAAGGATAAATTTGAGCCATTTGGAGGAAAACAGATTAATTTTGAGACCACAATGCTAAGTGAAACAAATCAGACACCAAAGCTTCACTATTGCATGGTTTCCCTTATAAGAAAAACCCAAAATATAAATAACTTAAAGACTAAAATAATAAAAGTGAAATAGTAGAAAACAAGGAGGTAGACTGTAGAGATTGGGAAGAGGATCTGGCAAATGGGGAAGAATGGAGAGCGGGAGGAGAGTGGAAAGTAAAAATGATGAGGATATGATATGTGTATGCACCTGCTCCCCAAAGAATATAATTATTATGTTTTGCATAGATGTATTAACAATAAAAAATAGTTCACATAACCCCAAAAGGGATTGAAATAAAGTACAGGATGTGACATTACTACAGGGAAAAGAGAATGAATGAATAAAACAGAGGTGAGGAAGAGAGAGAGGGAGAGAGAGAGAGAGAGAGAGAGAGAGGGAGAGAGAGAAAATTGTGACAAATATGTAGCACACACCAAACTGGCACAAACTAAAGCACATATATCTATAATGGATTTAAATGTAAACTACTCTAACTGAGTTTTAAAAGACCTAGGTTCTTAGGGTGGATTAAAAGGAGAAAATCTAGCTTTGTGTAGGTTATAAAAGACATAGCATATGATAACAAAAGTTAAAGAGTGTAAAATGCTATGCTGTTAAATCCATTTTAACTGCATATAAAATACATTGTAAGGGAAAAGCATTGCTAGAAGGAGGCTCCCTAGATTTTGATAAAAGGTTTAAAAACCAAAGAAGATTGAGTGCTTTAACAATTTTCTGATCATAATAATATGGATTCAAAATACATTAAAGAAGCAGTGTCAGAATTACCAAATTATATAGACAAACTGCTCTCATTGATGGGAGAGTGACATAGCTGAGAGCTTCTCCCATGAAGACTCAGGAAGGACTCCACAAACCCACCACCGTGACCAATGAACTCGGGATGGTGCCCCCAGCATCTTTTCTGCAATGTGAAGCATTTCAAATACTCATCATGTTTTAAACATTAAGGAATTAAAATATCATTAATAACATATGAAACATGATAATTCTTTTTTTAAAAATTTTATTTAAAGATAAAAAACAAAACAAAACAGAATAAAGGGTAGCAACAATATAGAATTCCAAGGAAAAAAGGAAAAAAAACAACAACAAAAAATTCTAAGAAATTATTACTTTACAAATTACATACTGACTTCTTGGAAATAGTTGTTCAAATTACAAAGTTAAAACATGTAAAGTAGACATTAAAACAGTGAGATTGTTAACAGTTCTGCTCCACGATCTGACAAAAACAGCAATATGGTCATCCATCTTACCCACTCAAATATACGTGCAATTATATCAAAAGGGTAAAATTAAACACAACAAAACAGAACAAAGCGGATCATAAGAAAGCAATGTAAGAGACAAAAATTTCAAAACTAAACAATCGGAGATATTGACTCTCTATCATATTGACTCTTGTTTTCTTCCAAATAGTTGTCCATATTGTCACATACAGGGAATTCACATGAAACAACAGAAACATGGTAATTCTTATCTCTTGAGTCAATGAAAATGGACATATGGAACCAAACAACAATGAAAATATACCCCCTTATCAAATATTTTGGGATGCAGTTAAATTTATATTTAAGCAGATAATTTAGGACTATAAAATTTTACTTTATAAAACAACACAGAGAAAACTACTTTTAAATATTTTTAGAAAAAAAAATGGTATATACAAATATTTTTCTCCCACCTGTAATGAACACTAAAGAAATGTTTGTTAAATGAAGGA
Source organism: Dolichotis patagonum (assembly GCA_004027295.1). NCBI lineage: Eukaryota > Metazoa > Chordata > Mammalia > Rodentia > Caviidae > Dolichotis > Dolichotis patagonum. Next base: position 11,747 of record PVJX010003443.1, on the reverse strand, counting down.
ATTAGCGGTGTGCCTACTTTTAAGTAACTATGTCAGTGGCCAGCAGAACTTAAGTATTTAATGTGAGACATTTATTTCCTTTAATCTTTATCTTAAAACCATTTTTCTAGAGTGCATTTTCACAAAATAGTTAAATGTAAATCAGGACTCTTGCATTTTCTGAAGTCCTTGCATGGTATTTATTTCTTAAGAAGGTGAGAATGTAAGCTTTTAAAGTATTTTATCACACATAAATTTGAAAGGTATTATTAATTTTGGCAATATTTTGAATAGTATATATTATCGTCTCAATAAAACTTTAATTTCTATCTATGTACTTAAAAGAACAAATTACTTATTCTTAGTTGACATTTATGTACTTAAAGACAGTTGAATTGGATCACTTTAAATAAGCAGTGAAATTTAACCTTGGATTTTAAGAGTACAAATATAACCTTGACCTGGACTGCACCTTAGACAGAGAAATCTGAACCTAATTCAACCTTACACTAATTGCTATATTTTAGGAAGGAGTATAGCATCGGTTCTAAAGGCAATTTACCTTTTAATAAAACAAATTCTAATTGGCTCAAAGAATATATTTGAGATCAAAAATGAAAAAAAATTATGATTTTCTTCATTAGTTAAATTAATTGATCTTAGAATATGACATAAGACTTTACACTTTCTATATAAGCCTTCATTTTGTATTTTGCCTATAGTAATTTACGATAATACCTGTTTGGGCAGGGTGTGGGTTTATTTTACTTGCACAACATAGGCTAAACCAAGGCTAGAAGTCCAGGGGTGCAAGCGTTATATCTAAGTCCAAAACCATAACTCATAAAAGTAAAAAGCCTATTATCAAACCCTGTCCTACAAATGCTTTAGCTTCAGTGGTGCTTTTTGTGGTAATGAATCGCTTCTTTACCAATTAACACTGCCTTTCTCCACACCTGACACTTGTGCAGCACGGTTTTTAGGATACAGGATGATTTCTTCAAATGAAAAAGGAAATTTAAAATATTTCTTCAGTAATAAAAGAGCATGTTAATTTTAAAAATTCTTGTTGAGGAATGTTGGTTTCAGTACTTAGTGACCTATAATATAACTACACAATATTTTATATTTTTGGAAAGGAAAGATTATTTGAAATCCTAGATAAAATTAAGTATTTTCTGTTTTAGATTACTTGATTTTGATATGAGTTAAATTATTTTATATCAAATATTTTTTCTCATCAAAAACATCAGAAACAGACAAATAGGACCTCCTAAAATAGCAATGAGATTTATTTCAAATGAAATTAGATACTTGAAACCCTCCTGAGCTATAATAAAAACATAATTATTAACTCAGTATAATACATGGAAATTTTTCATCTTTTTCAACCTACAATTTATGTCTTCTATTTTCCCTGTTGGGCTCAATATATGTCAACTGGAATGTTAGTCATAGTATATATTTTTGATTTCATCTTCTTGGAATATGCTGACTAAAGCAAAATGAATAATAAATAAGAGTCATCCAATGCTGAACTATATGATTTATAAGTCATTTGCATACTTTATATACAAAAAAATTCTTGTTAATGTTTTAATTGGATCAAATTGCCATCCTCAAATGTATCTGTGTTTCTTTGGGTTGTATCCATTGCTCTTTCAGAGATTCATTATTCTCGCAAAATGAGACTCAGGATTTCTCTGGATAGTTTCCTGTGCTATATATTCTTAATTTTCCTGATAGCTCATTATAATGACAGGTTGATTTTGTTTTGTTTTTAAGGATAGATCTTAAGTTGGTCGAGAATCCCTAAGATACTCACAAGTGACAGTATCTCCTTGTACAATGTAGGATCTGTTGGCTCCCTATTCTTTTGTTTCCCAAGCTCATCAGCATAAATAGTGACCAACATTGGCACAAACATATTTAAACAACTCCATTGATGTTAGAGGGCAGCTGGGTGGAAGGTATTGGTGTAGGCTGAAAACAGGAGTGAATGGAAATGCACACATTCATTCATTTCCCTTTCTTTGGGAGTAGTAGTTTGAAATAAATATTTGCTCTGTCCTTGCACTGTTCTTCCCACTCATATTTTCTTAATTCTAAATAAAATTGAATTGTGAAAGCTTTGAAGTCAAACCCGTATTATGATTGAATGATGTCTAAGTGTGACAAACTGTTTTCTGTTGTCTGACATGCAATTTGGGTGACAAAGTAGAAAGCTCTTGTAGTATTTTTAATAAATGATCAAGTGTTTGGGCCTAAGGATGGCTTATTTCTAAACCATGTTTGAGCACTTCATAGTAAAACATTTCATGTTCTTTTTTGGATTGTTGAGGTTCATATTAGAAGATAGGTATTTCATTATGATATTAATATTTTACGAAATTGAGTAAAAAATCAAAATTTTGTTAAAATGTGAAAATAGGTAGTCTAATGTGAAAAGATGTAGAACTGAGGTTTACAGAACCTATGAATATTGGTGAAGTTGTAAAGTCTCATCTCAATTATGTCTTCCTTTTCCTATTATATAACTCCCTTTCTATTTAAGACCTTTGACACCTTAGTGGACAATTAATTCAATGGCTATCTTCTCCATGGAGTTTTTAAAGACTCTTGTTATAAAAAAATTAATCTGTAAGGAAAAGAGAATGGGAACAAATTTGATGCATGTCTAATTGAGTATGTGTACATAATAGATAACTGTTATTCACACTCTGCCCAAATACAGCTTTGGGCTAGTTTATGATACTGTCTTTCAAGAAATGTGCTGTTTTCATAATATTCTATAAATGCTAAAGATAATTCTTGTCTTCTCATTACCGAAAATGACTGGTCCATGTAGATCATAAATTTTTATTTATCCTTGAGATTCTTTGTTCTGTAGATTATATCATATTTTATATGCAGTAAATAAATCGTGCATTTTACCACAGCAATGTTTAAATATGAGAATTTAAAATCTATTAATCTTTAAGACTTCAAGAGTTTTACTTCTTAATTTTTAAATTAACCATAAAATAATTCTAAAACTAGATGTGTCAATAAGAGTGATACAATTATAGTTCCATTATGGCTTAAATAAGGATTCCAGACAACAAAGAAAGGGCAGATGAATTTATAAAGAAAAATCAAAATTGAAAAGATCATGCCATGTTTATAGCATCACAATTTGTAATAGCTAAATCTGGAAATAACCAAAATGCCCATCAACTGCAGAGTGGACAAGAAAGATGTGGTATTTTTATACGATGGAATTTTACTCAGCTATAAAAAAAGGATGATCTTGAGACCTTTATAGGTAAATGGAGACAACTTGAGATTATCTTCATAAGTGAAATAAATAAGACTGACATTTGTAAATATCATATTGTCTCCTTATTGTAAAAAATATAATAAAAACTGAAAGTAATAAAATCTAAAATACATAATAGATATTGTAAAAATGAAAGGGAAGTAAAGTGCTCTAAAGGATATAACTGTATGTATGTTTAAGTGTGTAAGATAGATGACCATATTACTAACTTTCCATTAGATCATTGAACAGAATGGTTTGCATTGTCAGTGTTTGTGTCTGTCCACCTTTTATGCTTTGATTTTGTAACTTCAACAACTATCTCTAAGCAAACAATATGTAACTTATTAACTAGTAATTTTGTGTTAATATTTTTCTTTGAGATTCAATATTACTTCTACCCTCTTTTCTGTTTTTGTCTGGTTTTTCTTTCTTTTTTCTTTAAATAAAAAGGAAAAAAAAAGAAAAAAGAAAAAATCAGAAAAGGTTATGCTTCTTGACCAGTACGTTTTAGATCAGGGAAGATTATACATTGCTCTACTAGAAAAGAAAGGAATAGGTATTTACCAGATAATTTCAAAACAGGTTTATAAATTAAATTCTTAGATCTAGTGCAAAGATTAAATATCAATATAAATATCACTGAATGTTTCAACTGCAATAATATATTAGACATAGATGGAAATATCAAGAATTAAGATCTGGAGGTCACTCTGAGATAGCCTCAGTGCAGATACACAACAGACTAATGGAGTGAAAAGAATAGAAAGCAGATTTGAGAGTAATGGGGCAAGAGAATGAGGCCTGCCTCTCGGCAGTGAAATAGCCCACTTGATCCCTCAAGCAGGTGATGAATGGCTCCAGGAGACCTGCACTTCATCATGCCTTGATGGTGATCATTAAGAAGCCATCATCTCTCTTAGGCCAAGATAGACCTCAAAAAGTTATCAGAGGCCATGATAAAGTTTAGTTTTTTAGATATATATTGCAAAAATAAAAGTTAAAAAGTAACTTGAAACCTCTTAATGTCACTTTACCAGACTTGAAATTCACAGTGAAAAGTATAAGCAAATGGAAGAACAAATCCAAACTGAGACTACATGTGCTATTGATCACATTGTGGTGAAACTCATACCAACACTAATATTTCTTAAAAAACAAACATACTTTGAAATCTTCCCATCATCTAACCTAATTAAGTTGATGGGTATCATTGCCCTCAATGTTCAGAGTTTTGGAAATTAAATTTAGTGATGATTATGTTATATGAGTATTTGTAGGTGAAAACGTTTGATGTTAAAAGATTGGAAAAGCAGGGGTTAGGGGTTTAGCTTAGTGGCACAAGTGCCTGCCTGGCAAGCACAAGGTCATGAGTTCAATCCCTAGTAGAAAAAAAGCCAGATTGGAAAAGCAGAATATAGTTTGGAAAACTTTTGTTTTTTCCATTGAATGAAATATAATTGATTCTAACTGGGTATGGTGGTGGCACATGATTGTAATCCCAGCACTTGGGAGGCTGAGGCAAGAGGGTCACTGTGAGTTTGAGTCCAGATTGCACTGCATACTTCAACTCTGTCCCAGAAAATCCAAATAAATAAAAAAGATGAAGAAAAGGAAAAAGAAGTGTAGTTGATTTTCTTAACACAATGTTGTATTGTTAGTTACTATACTCAAAACACAATGATCTTCAAGAATCAGGAATGTAAATGAGAAGAAAAGACTTTACAGAAATCACTGCCATTCAATTCAGAGGAGCTAATACAAAATCCACTGAGCATGTCTTTTGTACAATCACTAAGGATAGAAAAAAATTATTATTTCATTCACTATTCATATAGTTGAAGAAAATTCAGTGTGGAGTCACACATATAGCCAAAAACATGGTTTCACTAAATATTTGTAAGGATGGATATACAAGATGTACAAGGACTTTGCCATTTAAATAGAAGAGGAAATAAGCAAATCAGTGCACTATAAGTGCCATAAGAGAAGAACGCAATATGCTTTAGGGGCTTCTGTGAAGAGAAACTCGCTGAGCAGAGGTGACCTGCAGGATGCTGACCTGGGGAGAGGCAGTGGATTTTGCAGAAATGATAATGTTCACAAGATTTGGAGCATTTTGTGATGCAGAGTAAATGGTGATGACAAAAATACAGAAAATTCAGATTCATTCATTCCATGAATACCAGTTGGTAACTTACTATCTACTGGGTGCTTAGCTGGATGCTTACCCAGCCTACAAAATCAACATTCCATACTTTGGTGAAGCTGTACCCACTTCTGATGACCTTAGACTAGCTCACAGGGAAGAAGAAAAAGAAACAGGGCATTGCTAGAACATACCCTCAGCTAGGGAAAAGGAAACCTATACTGAGAGAAAGCCCAACCAGCATGACCAGTAGGGTGCAGCTCTGCAGAGAGTCCTTGGATCAGTGGTGACTACAAAACAAATGTGATGTGTGTGTCCTCTTTGTGGGTTTGATCTTGTTTTCTTTGTGGAATTTTTCTCTAGGTTTATTATAATCATAGAATTAAATTCCTCATGTTTAAACTTGAATATTTAGAAGCCCATTCTGGCTTTGAGCTGACTGATGTCATGCAAAAATGAGGAACAATTGAAAAAGAATTTTGAAGGGAACAAAAAGTAAGATTATTTTTATACAGTTTTTTTTCTTCCCTCCTGCATTTCTAGCAAAGTATGAATAAAGGTACAGAGAACTTGCATTTTGCCTTCCCTAAAACCAGAACCATAACAAACAAATAAGGTTTTAGTTCAGAACTGATTAAAAATGCCACACTTTTCTTGTATTTATTGGGTCATTAAGAGCAGCCATCTGGTTGTTTGCTGCCTTAACTGTTCGCATTTCTCCAGTATGTTCCTCAGTGGGAGTCTGTTTAGTGGTTGATTGAAATTCCCTGTTTATTGGCAACTCTGTTATCTGGTATGGCCAGAAGTGACTTATCTAGCAGACAGGATTTTTTTCTTTCCTCCATCTTCTTGCGACTTCCTTGTCAGCCTTCCTGGAAAACCCAGGACATTTTCTTCTTGCCATCGACTTTTCAAAATATTAGAGGTGCAAGAATATGGGTTACTAGTTGAAGGAAACTTTGAAATGATCATGGAATTCATTGCTTCCTTAGAATAATTGACTTGACTGTAAGTACTGTATTTATGTTGAACAGTTGGATAAGTTGCGTTGAGTGTGGAAGCATACCAGCATAACCATTTTACTCTATGTTAATCAACTTCTATTCACATCCTTTTGTCCATTTGTGGAGCAAAGCTTGTGCATAAGTAGGTTCTCCATTTTGTCCTTATTCGATGTTTCCAAGAAACTGCAGATTGGGGCCCAATCAAGCCATAGTTTGGGGAGGAATCCCACCTCCTCATCGTGGAGCAGATGAAACGGTCCATTGCTTTTACCATCTGTTACAAATATTCACAAATTCAACAGGCATTCAGAGATTAAAACATTCCTCCCGCAAACCATAGGGAGGCCTACCTAACAAGAGGTGGTGAAGCTCTGCTGCTTGGACTGAGCAGGCACAGATGGAAACTGGTGCCTCCAAAGGTTTTATTAGAATCAGTCAGGCAGACAGGCAAGCAGACAGTGTCCTCCTACCTTTTGAGTCTGATGTGAGCTACTCAAACGGGGAGCCAAGTATTTCTCCTCCAGATCTCCAAAGGGACTCCAGAAATCTTGAGGGCACACCTTCACATGGGGACCTGGAGAGGTCCTTGCTCTCTCTGTGATAGCCATGACCAGTGACCAGAGTATTCATCCTAGTCAATCTTCCTGGCCAACGCACCAAATGCAGTATCAAACAGAAACATCGAAACATCACCTAGGGTTTGGAGGCAGATTTATTTAATGTTGATGAGCGCTAACCTCAAATAATGTCAGGCCCCAAACGCTGAGGAAAGGATGTTTTTATGTGGTTGCAAAGCAGAAGTATGGAGGCAGAGTATTTGACAGTTATTGATTGGTTCTTACAGTATGCCCAATAATGACCAGCTGTTTTTGAGAAACAGAAGTAACAGGAACTGTGACAGGAACTGAAGTAAACTGGAAGTTACCTAAGCAACTAACAGAAATTGAAGTATACTGGCTTTCAGGGATATTTTCTGCTAACACTACAAGTCAGGATTTATAATCCACTATACTTATTATTAAAATACTGTTTGAAACATGATTCTTTGGAAATCACGGAGGGAAATCATATTTAAAAATGAACCCTACTGAATTTGTTGCATTTTCATTCTAGCTACAGTCACAGAAATACTTCCTAAGGAGTATGCTGCAGAGATTACAGTTGATAGCCCCCAAAACAGAATGAAACAATACTTTAAAACTTTCATTAAAAAAGTCTCTTAAAATGGTGAGAGCCAATCTGTTTGGAAAGACTAGAGGAGAGAGAAGAGAGTAGCAGGGATGATAGAGGGAATATTAAGATTAGCTCAATAAATACTCATTGCTCTCAATCAAATGTTATTTTGTATCTAAAGATAAATCAGCAAGAAAGGCCACCAGCTGGTAAGAATCATTATGAACCAAAAATGTTTACAAGTTCAGAATTAAACTTTAACACTCAATACTTGAAGAGACTAAGAACTAACTAACACACAGAATTCATTTATAAACCATTATGCTAACATATTAATATATACTCTGGGGACATCTGTTCTTCCATAATGTTCGTATCTACCTTCTCAGATGTAATTCTTTTCTTCCTGCCACCTGCTCCTTTCTCTTTCCTCATTCTTATTTTCTCCCTCATTATTACTTCTTTTGGGTAAGCTGGCTTTAACCCAAGTTCATCAGGTATTTATATTTGTATGTTTCTTAATTTGTCTGAAAGTTCTTTAATATTCCTCTTATCAAAACTTGTGCTCTAAATGGCCTGTCCTTGGAGTTGAACCAGTGATAGTACTTTGTTGCTACCAACTAGAAAACAGTAGAAGTGAGACTGTGTTATCTCTGAGCTAGGTGACAAAAGGCACAGTGATGTCTGCCTGGATTCCTCTCTTATGGGATGTATATACTACTGGCAGCACTTGACCAACATATAAGATGTCCCAAATTCCCTAGGCCACATTGAGATAGAGAAATGATTATGGGCCTGTGTTCTATCTCTCTGCCACTTGAGTCCTTCAATTGACAATTGCCACTTGTGCAAATACACAAGTTTTCAACAATTATATCTCCTATCTTTTGACCCTCCTCAGCTACTGCCACGTGGAGCAGAGATAAATAATCCCCACCTTAAAATAAATGTTAGAAAATTTAAGATACTGACATGTGGAGTGTTTGTTGCACAGAACTCGTAGAATAGAACACATGTCATAGTGTTCTGCATGCCATGCTATAATACAAAGCGCTATACGCACTCTGATATACATTGGTGTCTTATCTGTCTGTCTGTCTGTCTATATGTTGTAGTTTTACAAAAGAAGGCAAAAATTAGAAATCAGGCAATAATTTTGTGCTGAAGGCATCACAGTAGAATTATATAGGCCTAGAGTTTATTTAAACGGAGCTAGAACTGTTTAAAGTGAACCTTTACCTTGGATTGTATCAGATCAATAATACTTCTTTCAAATGACTCCCCCTCTGATCAAGTACCAAATGTACTGCTTGATTATGCTAAGGAATTATAATACAAAAACATACCTATCTGTTGTAACCCTAGCTGGTTCTGATGACATTCCCTTGTAGTTCCAGCACTCTGAGAGACTGAGGCAGGAGGATACAAGTTCAAGCCCAGCCTGGAAAGATTAGCGACTTACTAGGAATCTGTCTTAAATTTTAAGATAATAATAAAAAACCCGAGAATGTAGTGCACTGTGAGGGCGAGTTCAATCCCCAGTAGTGGGGGGGGAAAAAAAAAGAAAGAAAGAAAAAAGATGTAATCCTTTTGTCTAAGAGAGGCTATATCCTTGCCTGCTTGATTGTATACATATTTCTCAAAGCGCCATCAATTATAAACCTACAAATGATTTTATCTGATAATTTATTGTAACCATACTTTTATAGGAGCACAAGTTTAGCATGTAGAAGAATATGAAACAGTTTGGCAGTGAAGGTAGGGAAAGTTGAATTGGAATCTTGCTCTGGTACTTTCAAGCTGTATACAGGACAAAGTCTTTACACTCACCAGTTTATTTATGAGAGGCCAATAACTTTTACACAAGGTTATCATAAATATTACATGTGATAAAGGGTGTAAAGTTCTTTCCTTAGAGTCTGTCATTGTAAAGGATAAATAAATTGTAGTTATATTACCATAGTTGGTATTATAATGCATTGATTTTTATTAGGTTGGTTTTAGAAGGTAGCTTTTCTTTGACTGTTTTTGTAAGGACTAGAGATGATTTATAATAATTCCTTTACAGTGGATCATCATTTCTGCAAATAACACAACCTGTTCAAGTTAATAATGTTGCTATGATAATGACTTAGTAACAAACTGTAACATCTGTACTAACAAACAATTATGTGCTGAATTTTCATTTTATATACTACTTAATTGTGACATTGACAAAATTCTAAACCAGATGATCTAGTAGAAAAAAATTATATTTATAATATAATGTTTAGGAAAAAACATTGTTGTTAGTCATTTTTTGAGGTTTGTACTACTAGAATTATTATTGTAATTTCACACATTTTTAAATGTCATGCTAGAAATGCAATTTGAAGATATTATATCTCATTTTCATTGAAATATTTTCATAGTAAATGTTGCATTTTCTGATTATAAGAACTTAACATTGGCTGAAAAAATAGCATACTTTTGTTTAAAGATGAGTATAAAACTCTTCTTAATTAAACTACCTACAAATAATCATTGTAACATTAGATGTGTATTCTTCTAGTTTGCTTTCAAAGTATGCACGTGGGTGTACATGTGTGTATCTGTGTGTGTGTAGGTATGTGTGTCTGCATATATGAAAAAGCATGCACTCTTCTTAAAACCTGGGCTTGTATCTCATATATTATCTTGTATATGTAAGTTCATATATTATGCTCAGTTTGTATATTAAGGGCAAAAGATTTACATAATGATTTTCAGTGAGAGGAATTGTATTTTATTTTGTGCTAATGCACCTCAATTGATGAGCATTTAGATTGCTCTACATTTTCCTGGAAAAGAAACAAAAACAGAACTTTAGTGATTTTCATTACATACATCTCTATAGTCACATCTGGCCACAACTGTAAACTCTAAAACTGGGAGTACAGTTAAGGAGACAAAGAAACTTTGCTTTTAAAATACTAAACTGCTAAGTTCCCAAAGTTCATCTATCATCTTTGTACCACTTTGACTTTCCTTTAAAACATATAAGAATACTATTGCTTGTTGTTCTTTACTAATCAGTGCTTTTCATCTTTTCATTGTCAATTATTTAAATAAAATGGGAATCTCATTTTAAATCACACCACCTCCTGGAATTTCTAGAGTGATTATTGCGCTTTATTTTGGTTTTTCTTTCTTTATAATTGTACATTTTAGATGATCATTTGTTATCATGAGTTATTCTGTGGAATATGTTGCAAATATTTTTACCAGTAATACAATCTACAAGTCTTTTGTGATGTTTTAGAATTATATAATTGATAAATTTTTATGAAGTTAAATCTATTGCTTTACCTTTTATTTAATTTTTTTAGGACTATGTCTTTTACATCCATCATTTTTTACCTAAATCTTCTCTGTACTCAAGATCATCATTTGTATTTACCAAAAATCTTTTTGATTTTGCATTTTTAATTATGTAGATATTAAAATATCAAACTAACACACATTTTCATGTGAAGAACTTTGTATGAATCTAATTTTACTTGCTTTTACACCCAAGATTTATAACTTTTTGTATTATATTTTGAATAGAACATATTTTCTCTTGTATTTGAAATAAATATCATGTATTTATTATATTAACTTTAGAATCTTATACCTGCAGTCTATTCTGTCCTTTTCATTTACCTTTTTGCCTCCAAATTTACATTACTTTGATAACTGTAACATATTACACATTGTAACATGTTTAATATCTGCTACAGTTGTCCAAATTTCTGTCATTTTTTGTTATTCATACAGATGAATTTTCCACATGATCTATAATATTTTACAAACTTTATAAACGAATTAGACAAACTTATTGTTAGTATATATCATCATAGATGACTATAGTTAAAGGAGACTGTAATTTAAGGATAAATTATATAATAGCAAGGCATATATTATTTTTTGAGTTTCTGGGCTATGTTCCAAAAAACTCAGTCCTCCTAAAATTGCTTCTTTAGTAAATATATTATATATATTATATATTATATATTATATATTATATATTATATATTATATATTATATATTATGTATTATGTATTATGTATTATGTATTATGTATCATGTATCATGTATCATGTATCATGTATCATGTATCATGTATCATGTATCATGTATCAT